>PVKA01005024.1:55359-94210 GCA_004027165.1 Ctenomys sociabilis
TCTCTCTCTCTCTCTCTCTCTCTCTCTCTCTCTCTCTCTCTCTCTCTCTCTCTCTCTCATTATCTCTCTGTTTCCAGAGAAAGAGATCATCATTGTGGAAATTTCCACAGATTTGTAGCAAAATAATACAAAATAAACCAGTTTCATTCCTTCTTTCTGAAGAAGCACTCCATGCAGTTTTCTCAGTTAATTTGATATCAAATGACTATAGCCAGAATCCATGATGGGATCAGAAGCAATCCCAAGTGCTATTCCATTTTGGGTGTTTATCAATCAACTCAATCAACACATCTATGCTTAAAACCTGGAAAGAGAAATCATAGTCCTACGATGAAAGTAGTGTGGGCAGAATAGTCTGGGCTGTTTTAATATTTTATGCTTACCTCAAAAATCTGAATGAATTCCTTTCTTGCTTGAGCCATGCCTGTATGAATAGCTTATTAAAAAAATGAACAAAAAATAAAAAGAACAATTTTCAGGGAAGATTCTTCAGCACCACTCATTGGTATTGAACTTGGCCTCAGCTCTTCTAGCACATTGCAACAAGGCCTTGTTAAAGCGACCTTTCCAACATTATCAAACTCCAAGTTACAGGTAGGTTTGCTAGCATGTCAAAACATCATAAGACATTTCACCTACTATAATGTAGAAGCAGGCTGAAGGCAGAAAAGTTTCAAAAATATGCATGCCTAGGAGCAACCAGTGCTTTTTCCTGTTCTGTACAGATAATGCTACAAGGTGGAGGGAAGGAGTGTGTGTGTTCAAGGTAAGGTCAGAAGGGCGCAAGCAGCAGAATTTGAGCATCAGTGTAGATTTCTAAGAAACCCCTGTTTCATTTGTAAACTGCTTTTATACAGGTTGTTTCCTAGAGGTGAGAAGTACTTTCAGCTAGGTTCATGCATTGTGGACAGAGCTAGATTCCCAAAGGCATAGCCTGGAAGGACAACATTTATTGAAGGAAAATGTATCGTGCAGGACCTGAGAGGCAGCAATGAATAGCTGTAAAGTGTTTAGCCCAAGGGATCTCTGGGAAATCCCTGGAGGAGATGCATACCTCAACTGTTGGCAAGAGACCTTCACATCTTCACACATTCCTGGAAAGGAAAGGACATTTTAACTGAAGGAATACTTTGCAAAGAGATAAGGGATCCTTGGTTGGGTCATGAACATGTTACACTGCAGCAGCCAAAGCATGAATATTTCATCAGAACACATTTCTACATCACTGAGGACCTGTGTGAAGGATGACAGGTCCCCAGGAGCAGCCCAGAGGCAAGTCTCAGCTTAGGCCAGTGAGGGACAAGGTGACCGAAAATCTAGATGGCAGCCCAGCAGCCAAGAAACATCCCTGAGTTCTTCAGGGCCACAGGCTAAAAGATAGATCATGATTTTACTTGGACCTAAGGTTGAAATTTCATAAAAAATGAAACTGGATGTTACCTGGAAATGACTAAATTTTCTGCCAGCCAGAGAAATAAGATCTCAAGAAGGAAGTGTTGCCGAGCGTGGTGGCGCATGCCTGTAATCCCAGCACTCGGGAGTCTGAGGCAGGAGGATTGTTGTGAGTTCGAGACCAGCCTGAGCTACAAAGTGAGCTTAAAGCCAGCCTGAACTGCATAGCGAGACCCTGTCTCAAAAAGACAAAAAAAAAAAAAAAAAAAAAAAAAGAAGGAAGTGTCAGCAAGGTGGCTCGGCGGACTACATGCCTGCTTAGACAAGCGCTGGGATGGGAGTTGGATCCCTGGCAGGACATGCCTGCCACCCGCTTCACCCTCCCACTCCAGGCACACTTAGCCAGCAACTGAGTCCGTGAATGGTGACGCCCTCCTGAAATCCCAGTGCCGAGGAGGCTGAAAAACAGGAGGATCATACGAAGCCAAGCAGCAACTACATAAAATACATTAAAAATACACTAAATACATAAATAAATAATAAATGAAGTAAGACAAAATAAAAAGATCTCAAGATGGAGATGAATCATAGAACATGAAAGCTCAATTTCTGTGTACCTGAAGGTCAGATCTATGAAATAACACACTCCCCAAAATTGAAACTGATACAAGGGCTGGCCAAATAGCTCCGTGGATTAAAATGCCTGTTTAGGTAGACTCAGCGGCCTACCGCACCAGCCCCACCCCCAAGGATCAGGGCTGAGACTGAACATGGTAGTGCGTGCCTATAATCCCAGCCCTTGGAAGGCTATGAACAGGGAGATCACTACGAGTCGGATCTACGCAGTGAGACTCTGTAGATCCTGTAGACCTGGTCCTAAATACAAAACAAACAAACAAAAAAATCAAAACTGGTACAAAAGAAGCTCATATTCTTTCATTCACTAACAACCACATTATGCAGTGAATACCATTATGCATATTTTATGCATAAGAAATCTAAAGTCAGCAAAGGTTAAGTAACTCACACATATAGCTAGCGAACAGATCTGAACTTAAAACAACAGGTACATGTATCTGAACTCAGTTTTCTTTAGCACATTGAGAGTTATTACTATTTTACTTTAAAATCTTTCTTTTATCTTTTGTTGTAACCTCTTAGTAGCTTTGTCCTTTAATGGCCGAACTCCCTTAGTAGTTATTATTTTTTATTTCATTTTAGCATAAATCATCTCTTACAATGAAGTATGGAAACATCTAAATCTATTTATGGGAGCCAGGGATACAGCTCAGTGGCATAAGTGCCTTCTTGGCAAGTGCAAGGTCCAGAGTTCAATCCAGAGTACTGCAAAATACATACATACATACATACATGCATACTACATATGTGTGAACACACAGAGACACACAAACACAAGGGCATGTGCACACACACACACACACACACACACACACACAGACACGTACAAATAAAACTCTCCTGGATAGCTGAATGGTCTAATGCAACACTACACTGATGTCAGAAGTGATCATGAGAAAGACTTCTTCAGGTCTTTTGGAAGTTCTTACCAGGCTTTCTGTTGGACGTAGTTGGGCACATTTGTACACCAGTTGTGTCTTTACCTTGTGCTTGCATTCTCTTTAGTTCTCTTCATTTCATTAAAAGTAAAAGGCTTAAAATCCTGTCCTTTTGGTCATATACAAATTACTGCTGTAAACGCTCTTTCTTTACAACCTTGCCTGTAAGTAAATCCTCTGTTTCTTGGAAGATATCTGGACTCTCTTTTTCCAGCTCATGTCATTTCATTAATTCCTTGAGATTGTTTGGTACAGGGTCTCACTATGCAGCATTGTGCAGCTTGGGCTCTCAGTGATCCCCCTGTTTTCAGCCTTCCCAATGCTGGGATTACAGGTGTGTGCTACCATGCCTGGCCTGGACTCCTCACAGGCTCAGTGTGCCCAGGGGCAGGGATGGTGCAGAATGTGGTGCTGGGGATCAAACCCCGGCCCCTGCACTTGCCTAAGCAGGTGCTTAGTCTGCTGAGCTATATTGCCAGCCCTTCCTTGAGATTATTGATGACTCAGAATATTTCCTCCTTTGCAGGCTCATCTTCCTGTTCTTCTTTTTTAACTCAAGCATCCAACCCTCCTTCTCTTCTTCTCTCTCTCCACTCAGTTCCTCAGTGAGCTAATTCTTCCCAAAACTATTTTACAACTTGTTGGTGATAACTCCAAGTATAAGCTCTTATCCATTCTCTCTACAAACTTGAAATGCTAAAAGCCCATCAAATCTGGGCCTTTGTCCCCTACATTTCAGAAAGCCCTAAATTGCTTTGTTTGCCCAGATGTTTCATTCGCCACCAGCATCCCTATTCTATCTCCCAGAACTAAATAAATAAATAAAATACAGATAAAAACACAGTTTAGTCTTTCCTTCTTTCTAATCAATAGCCAATCTGTCACATTATTCTAGCACATTTTGCCTTATAATATCTCTCAGATTCCTTCTTTTCTTCCTTTTCTCTACATGATAGCGTTGGCAGTTCTCTTGCACAGCCTCACATCTGGGATGCTTCAACAGTTCCCTGCCTTGTTAATTTTCTTCCTCTAGTATCTCCATGCACTCCGCCTTTCTGAATGTAAATGCCTAATTAATCTTCAAGCATCTCCATCCTGTCTGCAGACGCTCTTCTGTGGTTGGTTCTTATCTACCCAGCCTCCGTGATAGCTCCACTGCTCCGTTTGCTGCCTTTGCATTCTGATGATCTCTTGCTTACTGGTAGGCATGTCTTCCTGCCATCAGCTCTACTTTTGTCTACAGTCTACACCACTCTTTGTCTGAACAGTACACAAAGATTTTCTTTTTCTTTACTGCCCCAATTTGTCCATAGAGCTGTTGATTCATTTTTCAGCACGTCATAGTTGAACTCATAAAGATCTCATTGGGTGGACAGGTAATCATGAATGCATTTCCTGTGAGGGAAGCAATCATATTATGTTATCATATCCCCCTACGGCCGCTAGAACAGTGATAAATACTGTACTGAAAACAAAATTGATAGACTGATGGGAAACTCCTCTCACTTCACCTTTTCACCAGTCCTTTTTCCCAAGAGGATGGTTGAACAATCACTATCATTGTCACATTTTCTTTTTCTATTTTTGAGACAGGGTCTCACTATGCAGTTCAGGCTGACCTTAAACTCACTTTATAGCTCAGGCTGGTCTTGAACTCACAACAATCCTCCTGCCTCAGCCTCCCTAGTGCTGGGATTACAGGCCTGCTCCACCACGCCCGGCTCATTGTCACATTTTTTAATGAAAGCTTGTGCTCGCAGTGCTAGAGCACTCTTCAAAAACTAACCCTCCTATCATTCAGACGAAAGTTCTCTATTCTCTTTTCTGTCAATTAGAAGAAAAACATTTTTGTACTGCCCAAGATGAATCCCTCTGCAGGTGAGTGAGTTCACTCCTTCTCAGTTGACTGAACTTCACTTTTTTTATTGCTTTTCTTTCTTTTATTATCTTTGCTAGTTTAGTCCCATTTCCTGATTTTATAGCATCTACTTGATCAGATCTGGAGAGAGGCTTGGGCAGATATTAACCTACACTAGGGTCTTTTCCATCCTTTCTGCTTTTTGCTTTTTCATCCTTGCTCCATCTAGTTTCTAGAACACCAACAAACCAAACACTCCTTTCTGTATCATTGCTCAGTCTCTTTTCCATGCCCTCCATGCTACTCAAGCTGTTTTATAATGGTAAACAAGGGATGACATTATTGCATCCAAAGTCTACCTCCTAGCTTTCCTACACTTTGCTTTCCATAGCAACCAACTCCTTTCATTCGCAAAAATGTTCTTTCTGTCTGACTTATGTTTGCAAACTACTGATTTTGTTCTTTTCTCTCGTGTTACTTTTTCTTTTTCTCTATCCTCTTCCTTAGTCCCATCTATTAGTCACTCAACTAGGGTGAAACACAATAGCTGATGATCACAAGGAGAGAAGGTTTATTTGGGCTCTTAGTTGAATTGTGTACAACCCAATTTTGATGAGTGGTAAGGTGGAAATGGCATGTTGGAAGGGCCTGGAGGAGAAAGTTGTTCAATTTGTGGTAGGTAGGTAGCAGAGAAAAGAAAAAGAAATGAGAGGTGTGAATACATACTCCCAGATCAAAACCCAAGTCACCTCATTCTTCTAAGCAGTTCTGTCTCCTAACAACACACTCTATTATGAGCTTATCAGTGAATTCATACTATGATGAATTCAGTGCTTCCATGACACAACCAACTTTCAAGTTCCTTACTTCTGAAAACTTGAAATGTTGTGGGACATTTTCAATGTAAATCATAACATTCTTTTCCAGATTCAAAAGATAGATGGTCATGTCATTATGCAAAATGCATTTAGCCCACAGCTAAGAATATCCTTTTTAAAATTTCCAAGTCTCAAGTCTCTCCTGAGACCCAAAGCAAATTCTTAATTGTGAGTTTTTATAAAGATTAAAAAATATTAAATACTTTCAGCATACAATATCACAGGAGAAACACTTTCAACCCCAAAAGGAGGAATCAGGAAATAGATTATATAAAAGAAAAACCAAAACCCAGAAGGACAAACATGAAATCCTGCAACTTCATGCCTAGACCCAGTGCAATGCTGTGTCTTAGGAATCCTGTCCCCTATAACTCTATCTTATGTACTCACAGGCTCACAAGCACTTTTCTCTGGGCAGACTACCTGGGGGGGGAATTTCTCTTAGTTTCTATTGTGCTTTGCTAGTATCTTGAACTTTCTGGGGTCTCTACTGCACCTTTAGTTTTACTTTCTCAGCTGCCTGGTCTCTTGAATCTTCCTCTTAAATATTGGTGGAAGGTTTGAATGTAGGAAATTTTAAGACAATCTTACATTTGGGTGAAGGTATGGGTATGGCTCACTGCTTTTAGTGATAGTTACAGAATCAAGAACAGAATTAGGAGTAGAAAATGTAGAAATGAATGATTTTCCAATTTTACAGTATGGCAGAAAGGAACTCTGTATAAAGTTCTATGACCCTATGACATCTGCATTTTGCATGCCTGATAAAGCAGCACCAGATGGATGATACCAAGGTCTGTTGACCCCTGTTGAACAATGACAGTGGTGGCCACTGTTCCCTGGAGGGCTGAGCTCTGGGGTGTGTTTCTCTAGGCACCACCTAGAGAAACTTGGAAGAGTGCATTAGAGCTCTTTACTCCAAGCATATCTTGAAAACCTTTACCTTTTACATCTTTGAACTTGCGATGAGTGGATTCTGGGAAAAACCTGATATACCATGAATTAATCTTTCTTCTCATCCTAGTGCAAAGTCCTCTTTCAGGCGGCACCAATGTTTTGGTGACCACATTCTCCTTGGCCCCAACTTTATACAGAGTTCCTTTCTGCACAAAATGTAAAGTTGGAAAATCATTCATTTCTACATTTTCTACTCCTAATTCTATTATTGATTCTGTAACTGACTAAAAGCAGTGAGCCATACCCATTCCTTCACCCAAATGTAAGATTGTCTTAAAATTTCCTTCATTCAATTAGTTCATCACCTTTAAATTCATCTCACATGAAGTCCTACACAAAACATAGACACATTCTCTGCCAGAATAAAACACATGTGGCCTCTATTCCAGTTTCCAGAACAGTCCTCATTCTCAAATGAAGCTTCATGAGTCTGTTTTTTACTTTCACCATTCCTATCAACCTTCTGCTCTTCTGAGCACCAATCAGAATCATGCATAACTTTCTGCCTACAAAATTATAAGATTTCACTAGTCTGCTTCTCCAAACTATTCTTACAAAACAATTCCAAAGCTTCCAAACCACAAGTTTTGTTGCAACGAAACTTACAAGTGATTCTTTTGCAGTATCATGTTTCTATGCTTCTGGGAAAAAAATACCTGACACTCAAAAATTAATGGAGGAGTAGCTCATTGGATCTCATGTTGTCAGAGGGTTTGGTTCTTGATTGTTTTGATCTGAAGCAGAAAGAGCAGAGTGAAAAGGTCTGGCAGGGGAAAGATCAATCAATGCAGCCAGAAAGCAGAGACAGCAGGAGCACACAGGGACACGAACACCATCTTCATATTCATGTGACCAGTGGCCAGGCCCTGCTTCTAACAGCACAGTCAGCTGTGGCATCATAGATGGACTAACCCACTGGCAAATATAAAGCCCTCGTGCTCAAGTCACCTTCAAAGACTCCAACTCTCTGGACTGGGAATATAGCTCAGCATCACAAGCACCTGTCCAGCAAACACAAGATCCTGAGTTCGATTCCCAGTAAAAAAAAAAAAAAGAAATAGCCCAACTCTGAACACATAAGGTTTTGGGGGATAATTTTTATCTAAATCATAATATTTTTCCCAACAAGAAGATTCTCCCAATATCAGGCACTTTGCTATGGAGCTGATAGTTCCTGGGGATAGAAGATGTTTCAAAATATCAGGGAGGAATAGGCTTACTGAGTCAGGAACTGTGTTGACAGTGTTGCCTAGTGACTATGCAAGTCTTTACATTTTGTTTGTGCAATATAAGACTTTTGAAAAATCATTAATCTAACGTTTCATTTTCAATCCTCTCTTCATCTTCAAAATGATATTTCCTAATATTTTATTCTCTTAAAGACTTTATTTCCCATAAATAAACAGCCAAGTCTTTACCTTGGCATTCAAAGATATTCATAACTGGGTCATTCAATATTCTTTTTTAAAGTTTATGTTCCCTTATTTTTCCATGCAATTGATTATTAAGCTATAGATAGCACAGGCAGACTGGAAACTCTGACTACTGTAATTTGAGAAAGTTTTCCTTTCTCCAGGCCTGGAGGAGTTTCTCCTTATAGCCTTCCTCATTTCTCTGACTATTAAACAGGAGCAAACAACTGTGCTATGGAAAATTCCAGGGCTGGTGAGATAGCTCAGTGGCTTATGTGCCTGGCTGGCAAGCACAAGATCCTAAGTTCAATCCCTGGTACCAGAAAAAAATATAAGAAAAGAAAAGAAATTTTAAGGGGACTGGGGAGATAGCTCAGTGGAATAAGTGTTTGCCTGGCAAATGCAAGGTCCTAAGTTTAATCCCTGGTACTGCAAAAAAAAAAAAAAAAAAAAAATTAAAAAAAAGAAAATTCCTTTAATTCTTTTGTTGAAATGAATAATGTTATTTTACATGTCACCATGGTGATTTCACAAATACCTGTAAAGCAACTTATAAAAAGTTTGGTTTTGATTCATAGCATTAGGTGAATAACAAGTCTCTGTGCATACCATTAGACTCTCTCTCCGTCTCTCTCTCTCTCTCTCACACACACACACACACACACACACACACACACACACACATTTTACAACAATTATACCTACATAAAGAAGAGGCTTTTTGTGCAACATATTTAGGAACTTGCACAAAAAAGTATCAAATGTTGCCTAGACTGGTTATACGTCTGTAATCAGTCACACCTGCTTAGGAGACAAAACAAAACAATGGCAAGTTTGTGACCTACCTGAACAATTTAGCGAGATTTGGACTCAAAATAAAATTTTCAAAAGGCTTGAACATGTATTTCAGTACGACAGCACTTAGCTAGCATGTACGATGCCCTGGATTTAACCCCCTGTACTGCAATAATAATAACACTAACAATTATAATAATTTTCTTTTGTATGTTTAAAAATAAATTATAATTCTCCTCTTACAATTTCTCAACCATTATCCTGTAACAAATGAAATACATGATGGAAAAAAAATCACTTTTATGATAAATATAAAATCACTTTTATGATCACCATAAAAGTGGTATTCCAAGTGTTTGAGACTACTGTTGTGTACGGTCCAGCTCTTACAACCTCTATGCCAGTGTAGCTAAGTCCAAGCATGCTAAATGAATTACAAACCACAGGCAATCACTGAATATTTCAAGCCAAATCAATACTTATATCTTAAATGTATAAAAATTGACGTAAACGTGTTCCATTTAAATCACTTAGAGTTGCAGCTATCATATGCTTCGCTTTGTATTGACAGAAGTTATGGCAGATAACAATGCTTTTGATAAAATTCTGCATCATGGTTCCTTACAAAACCTGAAAAATTCTGTTCTAAAACTTGTCTTTTAGGTACCTGGAATCAAAGTCAGGACCTCTTCTCTGAATCTCCAGCCCTTTGAAACTTCTTATCTTTACTTCTTGGACAAGTATAAACATGTTTGCATTTCCCTTTAAATATCATTGCCCTCAGTAAGTAGTATATAATTTAAGTTTGCACTTTAAATTAAATACCAAATATTTGGATGCCAATGAAAAATGCACCTTGCTACAAGCCATGTATTAAAATACATTTTAACCAGATGTCTAGCGGCACAGAATATCTAAAGGAAGTGGAATATCAGTAAGCCATAACTGAAGGAATTATGAAATAGTGGCTATAGACAAATCTTAAGCAAAGAGAGTATGAGCAGTGTTGTCTTATTTGGACCCAGCACATGGCAAAGAACAGATCACCCAGAATATAGCTTTTGAATTCACCCACATCTTTAGTTTTTGCCTATATAAATGTTCAAGGTCAGAAGGAGACCAACTTTTGCTTTTCCCACTATAACCATATTTTTCAGCTTAGATGGAAACAGTTCCAGGGCAATTCACCCCCTCCTGGCTTTATATCTATGTGTGTGCATCTTTGAGAAGTGGGATTAGAGGAAAAACCTGCAGGCATATTAATAAATACATTTCACATGCTGTTAGATATTAAGTAAACATACAGATAAATATTCCTCTAGGGGTTATGATCTGATAACCTGGAGATTTCTAATTTGGCACCTGTGACCTATAGTTTTTTCCCATGGAGATTTTCAGTAAATTAATTCTCATATTTTTAAGTTAAATATATATGCAACTGAAGTTTGTTGAATGCACTTTACAGGTGATTCAGTGTGTTATTTTTCTATAAACTAAGTGAATTATAGAAAGTTTACACTTTATATATCTATATTGATTGTCTAGAATGTGGAAAACACAATAATATTCCATTTAAATAGCTAGTAAAATGTTGGAATCGCTAAAGATCATACAAGAAAAGGTCTTTCACTGTTGAAATGAATACTTTGGACAATAAGCAATCAGTTGAAGTTCAAATGTTAATTATGTACATGTTTGAAAATTTCAGTAATAATGCAAAGAAATTCTTATCAAAGTATTTGAAGCAATAACATTAGGTTGCTATGAAAAAAACCGGTTCAGAAATGTGATACCAGCCTAGAGTGACTTTAATTATCTTGAGTGTATTAACTAAGTTATAAACACTTCTGAGATTTAAAGGGCACTAAATTGTAACTAAATAGTAATAGTACAGTAGAAGATAATAAAATGCTTAACAAGAGACATTTTTTAAAGAAATTGAGAAAACAAAGTTCTTCTGAGATGAACAATTTTCTCTCTTTGGTTTTTATTTTGTTTTGTGTTTTACTTTCTATTTGCTTGCATAATAGCATGTACAGGGCAGGGAGATATCTAGAATGACGTTCTCATTAGCTTCTGATTTGCTATGAATTTCCTTGCATATGAATACTGAATTTCTCATGATTGGAAGACTATTTTTCCTTTGTGTCTGCTGCAAAGTGTTATGATTTAGACCTAAATTGTTCACCCTACAGTCTCATGTGTTTGTTAGTAATTGAACCATGGTATTTATACTCACCAGTGGATTGGCCCCCCACAGACTCGGAACTGAACTGCAGTTGTGGGGGGGTGGCTCCTTGGAAGAGGAGGGCATGGAAAGGTACAGCTGCCTCTCTGGATCCTCACTTCTCTGTTTGCTAGCTGCCATGATACGAAACAGACCTTTCCTTTGTCAGATGTTTCCACTTTGTTCTTCCAACCATGGAACTGGCCAAATGTGAACTACAAACATGATCTAAACTACACTTCAAGGACCGGCCAAACAGCTCAGCGGATTAAAGCACCTGCTTAGGCTGACACAGAGGCCAGAGTCTGATACCTGGACCTGTTGTGCTGGCCCCGCCCCCAGGGTGTGCTGAGATGGTGATTGAGACTGGGCCTGGTGGCACATGCCTGTAATCTCAGCTCTTGGAAGGCTGACAACAGACGGATCACTGAGTATAATCTCCACTGTGAGACCCTGTATACCTTGTATACCCTGTCCTAAATACAAAAAAAAAAAAAAAGAAGGAAGAAAGAAAGAAGAAAGAAAGAAAGAAAGAAAGAAAGAAAGAAAGAAAGAAAGAAAGAAAGAAAGAAAGAAAGAAAGAAAGAAAGAAAGAAAGAAAGAGAAAGAAAGAAAGAAATACACCTCAGGTCCTTTAATTTGTGGGTGTCAGTTACTGTGTAATAAGCAAAGTAACTCTTAAGAATACTATAAAATTTCCTTTCAATCCATTAGTTTGGTAAATTTACTGAATTGATTTAACCATAAATGAACCTTTCCTGCCTTTATACATGTCTCTGTCCAAAAAATGTAATTTTTTATTTTTATTATTTGCAGAACCAGGGATTGAACTCAGGCCCTTGTGCATGCCAGGGAAGCACTTATTCCACTGAGCCAGCTTTCTGGCCCCTTGTAACTGTAAATATAACATATTTCTGAGTTCTCTAAGATATTCTAAAAAATTATCATAATGGAGAAATTCGGTGAAATCCCTAAATTTATAGCCAAGTGATCAGAGTGAGCATTTGAAAGACATGGAGTTCCTGAACTGCCGGTGTTTGGCAGAAGGCCGGCAATGACTTTTAAACCTGAGAGATCTGTGCTAATTCCAGGTGTTTAGGGACCCAACTAAACTACAGCATACACTTGGGCCTTGAATGGAAGGTTATGCATTATTCTTTGCTTAGATATTTCTAGATTTAATTTGGTAATATATAGTTCAGCAGTTTCGCATTTATATTCATGAGTCAAATTGGCCTATATTGTAGTTTTCTTGAAGTATTCTTGTCAGATTTCTTAGTCAAGGTTATATTAACCTCACAAAATGAACTGGGGAGTGTTCTTTCTATTTCAATTCTCAAGAAGAGTTTGAGAAATGGAATTATGTCTTCTCTGAATGTTTGGCAGAACCTATTAATGAAGCCATGTGGGACTGCCGATTCTTTGTAGGGAAGCTTTTGATTAATGATTTAATTTCTCAGTGTCTCTGTGTATAATATTCATATATTCACTTCCTTATGGAGTCACTTTTGGGCTGTAATATTTTTCCAGAAGTGTATCTATTTTAACTGAGTGTAAAACCATTTTTTCTGAAGTGATTTTTATTTTGTCCTAATAAATTTAATATTGGGGGATCTGGAGAAGTGACCCTGTTTATTTCATGACAATATTTATTTGGGATTTCTGTCATTTGCCAAAAATAGTCTGATCTGAGGAGCAATAAATTTAGGGAGTCGTTTGGAAAGCAACTTTTGATTTATGATCTTCATACTTGTATGTTGTCTAAGTAATTTTTGTTTCTATTTAATAATGTGTGTGTTGTGTTTCTACCATATGCGTCAAATTTGTAGCTTACTGATTTCCAATCTGCTGTCTCTATGAATATGTTTTATAAACATAAATATCCAAAGCCTTACAAAGAAGAATAATTACATGTGTAATACATAAACTAATTCTCTATGTGTGGCTTTAGTTACCTTTCATAATTTTGGAATAAGTGAAAATATCCATTATCAATAAAATTTTCCTGTTTTACCAAAAGAATTACATAGAAGTCTAGGGTTGGCCAAATAGCTTATCAAATAATGAGCTCTCACTCACTTATAATCCCAGCTCTTGGAAGGTTGTAAACAGGCTGGTCACTCCAAGTCAATATAGTAGTGAGACCCTGAACACCCTGTAGACCCTTCCCTAAAAATAAAAAAAAGTCTAACTATTATAATACCAAGAAAGGAATATATCTGTCTATTTTTGTTCCATTTAGTGATAATTTAATTACTATTATTTCTGTTCTTAGCTATTAGATAAGTTTTAATTCAAATCTCCAAAATAGGTGACTTTTCATAGCAGTTCAGAGTGTGCTTAAAGGAGCTTGTGGATTCACTCAGTTATTTAAAGCTCCTGGTTGGGCAAACTCAGGCAGGTGCAAGGGACCCTGGTTTAATCCCCAGCTCCACAAGCTGCACCAGACTAGCCCTTCAGGTAGGCTGAACTAACCAAAACAAAAATCCAGAGTGTGCTTAAAAACAGTAAATCTTCTGCACTTATTACAAAAATCCAGAGTGTGCTTAAAAACAGTAAATCTTCTGCACTTATTAGGATATATATGCATTAAAATGTATATATGCATATTAAAATATAGACATATAAAATGTAAGCAGTGTCTACAATTAAATGATAGTGGAAGAATTCATAGAATGCAATGAAAGTTGTCCTATGAAAAAAATTCATACAGATGAACTCTCACATCAGGAACACAAAGTGAACTCAATAAACCACCTAATGTTGAACTGCAAACTTCTAAGAATAGAATAAATAGTTACTCCTAAAACTTATAGGAAGTAGGAAATTACAAAGGTGGAGCAAAAATTAATGCAATTGACACTAAGGAAACAATACAAAGAATCAATGAACAAAAGAGTTGGCCCTTTGAAAGACTAAATAAAATTGACAAACCAAATGACAAAAATATGAAAAATGTTCAATACCATTGGTCATCTGAGAAATCAAATTCCATCATGTACCAGAAAGAATAGCTATCATTAATAAATCAACCAATAATAAATGCAAGTGGGAATAAATAAATAAATAAATGCAGGTGGGGATGCAGAAACCAAAGAACACTTCTCTACTCCTGTTAAGAGGTAATCTGGTACAACCACTGTGGAAATAAAAGTGGAATTCTTTAGAAAATTGACATTGTAAGTCCAATTTAACCCCACTATTTTCTTTCTGAGTATTTTCCAGAAGAATTAAAAATATCATACCACAGCAATATATGTGTTCCCATGTTTATAGTAGCACAATTACTAATAGCTAAATCTTGGGAATGACCCACATGCACATCAAGCAGGCAATGGATTATGCAGTGAAGTATTACTCAGTCATAAAGAAAGACAAGGTCAAGATTTTTATATGTAAATGGATGCAACTAGAGACCACACTCATAAATGAAATAAATCATGTTCACATGTTAAACACCTTATTGTCTCCCTCGTGTAAGAAACTGAAACAATAAATAAGATCTCCAAAAAGTACAGTGGATATTTTGAAAGAGAAAACAATTGCTCAAAAGGAAAGAATAACTTTGATGGGGAAAAGAAGAAAATAGGGATAAGAAAATTAGAACAAAACGATAGATAGATAGATAGATAGATGATAGATAGATAGATAGATAGATAGATAGATAGATAGATAGACAGACAGACAGATATAGATAGATATAGATATAGATATAGATATAGATATATAGATATATACAGATATATACATACACACATATACAAAAAAGGTAGCTAGGGTAATTATGCTGCTAATTTCTATAAGTTCATTGAAAAGAAGTTAGTGCTTATACTGTATTATCAATTTAGAAGACCTATACTTTGTAATCTGAAAAACTATTTTAAAGCACTCAGGAGGTCGAAGCAGGAGAATTGTTGTGAGTTCGAGACCAGCCTGAGCTACAAAATGAGCTTAAGGCCAGCCTGAACTGCATAGTGAGACCCTGTCTCAAAAAGACAAAAAAAATAAAAATAAAAATAAAAATAACATGTTGTAATATAATAATCATGCCAAGTTCCATCATATTTTGAACTTCTGTATCATATTACTGTTTTTCTCCCTTTAAAATAAAAAATCTATAAAAAAAGAAAGGAAATCATCAGAATTGTGTAGTCAAGAATAAAATAGGTGAAACCACAACAGATCTTGCAGAAATAAAGATCATCAATACCTACTCTGAGCCTCAATTTATATAAGATGGAAAACACAGAAGAAGCAGATTCCTAGGTACATATGAATTACTAAAGCTGAATGAGCAAAGCTAGATATATACAAATACAAGTGTTATACAAATTCTAAATAATGAAGTATCAGTTTATAAAACTGAAAATGCAATTGAAAACCTGTCAACAAATAAAATCTCAGTTCTTGATGGATTTGGTGCTGAATTACATAAGAAATAAGAGTAAATATAATAACACCATTCCTCAAACTCTTGAAAGCCACTGGAAGGGAAACAATGGCCCAAAGACATGGCAGAAAGTGTTACCCTGTTACCAGAACTAAAGTAGGATACAACAAAAAATCAGAACTATAGACCAAACTTGCTAATAAAAAAAATGGAAAAGACTCATTAAGATACTAGAAGCAAATCATCAAGAAGACCATATGCTATTATAAGATAAGATTCACCCCAGGGATGAAGGGATGCTCCAACACACACAAATCAATAAATGTAATACAGCACGTCAACAAATACAAAAATCACGTGATTATCTCAATAAATACAGAAAAAGTGTTTGACAACATCCAACATACATTCATGATAAAAACCCAATAGAAAATTGTAATAAATGGTATCTATCTCAAGCCAACATCATACTAAATAGTCAAACACTGAAATACCACACTCTAGGAACAGGACAAAGATATCCACTGCCACAACTTCTAGTCACTATTGTTCTAGAAACATTAGCCAGAGCAGCTAAACAAGAAAAATAAATAAAAGGAATAAAGATAGGAAAGAAGTTAAATTATCGATTATTTGCAGATGACACAATACTCTACATAGAAGACACCAAAACGTCATCAAAAGATTTCTAGATTTAATAACCAAATTCAGTTGCATAGCTGGATCCAGAGCCAAAACTCAAACATTAATAGCATTCCTGTACACAAATAACAAACTCACTGGGAAAGAAATTAGGATAACCACACCTTTTATGTACAAAACTGAAATACTTAGGAATCAGCCATATAAAGGAAGTAAAAGATTTTACATTGATAACTACAGTATTCTGAAAAATAAGAATTTAAGAGGACATCAGAAAATGGAAAAGTGTCCCTTGCTCTTGGAAGAATAAATACAGTGAAAACAGTCACACTCTCAAAATTATTATACAGATTTAATGCAATTCCAATCACAATGTCAATAACATTATTAGAGAAAACAACCCTAAAATTAATTTGGAACCAGAAGAGACCTAGAATACCAAAAACAATTCTGGGTAACAAAGATGAGGTATGAGGCAACACAATGCCTGACTTGAAATTACATTACAAAGCTACTGTTATTAAAAAAAAGCATGGTACTGGCAAGAGAAAAAGACCTGAGAATCAGTGGAACAGATTAAAAGATACAGAGACAACTGCAAACACTCATTCACATTATCTTCATTAAATTTAGGACCAAACACATTTATGGAAGAAAAATAGACTCTTAATGAATGTTGGAAAAACTGGATTTCCACATGGCAAAGATTAAGGCTAGACCCACTCTCACCATGTGCTAAACTAGAATCAAAATGGATCAAAGATTTAAATATTTACAAAGAAACACTAAACCTGTTGGCAAGAAAATACAGAGTACTCTTAAAGCTAAGCTCACGGGTAAAAATTTTCTGAACAAAACCCTGATCATGTGAAAAATAGTACAAAGGGCCAACAACTGAGATCTCATAAGAAGCTTTTGCACAGCAAAAGAAATGATCAACAGAGTGAAGAGACTAGCCACTGTATGGGGGGAAAATTATCAGCTGTTTTTCAGTCTAAAAGATATCCTTCAAATTTAAAAGTCCAATATGAAAATGGGCACCTGGAATGAAAAGACACTTCTCAGATGAAGAAATACAAATGGAAAATAAATACATGCAAAATTGTTCAAAATCACTTGCCATTTAAGAGCTGCAAAATAAAATAACACTGAGATTCTATTCCACAAATTGGTATTATAAAGGAATCAACCAACAATAAATGCTGGTAAAGCTGCATGCAAAAGAAACCGTTGTTCACTGTTAGTAAGTGTAGACTGGTGCAACCAAAGTGGAATCAATACTGAAATGCCTCAATAAACTACAACTACAGGTTCCACTTGTCCCAGCGATTTTCCATTCTTGACACCTTCCTAAAATAATTAACAGTGTCATATCACAGCAATATGTGCAAATCCATTTTTATAGCACTAACATCACAGTTTGTAATATCTGAATCTAGGAAAAAGGCCACACGCCCATCAACTGATGAATGGACGAAGATATGGGTCTTTTTTGTTCTTTTACTTTTAGTACAGTGGAGCACTACTCAGCCCTAGGAAAAGATAAATTTGAGACATTGTTAGGTAAGTGGATGCACTGTGAGACCATACTCAAGCGAAAAATAAGTCAGACCTACATGTGCAAATATCAAAGTTTTTCTGCTGTGAGAAAAAGAAAATGTAAATAAGGATCAAAATATGTAATAGATACTGCAAAGTAAAAAATTGTCAAATGAGAAGGAGAAGAGAGAAGGAAGGTAGGGAAAAGAAAAATATGAGAGATGAAGGAAAATATAGAAACATAGTTTTGTTAAATAAGGACAGGAAGAATGTTAGAAGAGAGTGGGACAATGAGAAAAAAGAAAAATTAAGATGTATTATGTCACCTACAATATTTGGATGGCAATAAAATACCCACCTCTGACAAAACTAAAGATATAAATGAAGGACTGTTTTGTATCTGTATGTGCAAAATGTTAGGATAGATATACGTCCACTTTCTCTGAATTCAGTAAGAAGAAAGATTTGTACTAATAGTGTTTGGACAGGATATCATGTCTGCATCCTGTGCTATGAATAACTACTACAAAGACAACAATATGCAGTGTATTAATTGTAGTAACTCTCCTGCCAACCTGTTTGGAAGCTGTCTCATTGCAATTTTTTCTCAATAAAAGTAATAAAAAAGATATATTATGTAAAATCACAAATGTGATGAATATGATCATTATGTATGTCTAAAATGTACAAATAAACTTAATTTAAGAAATACAGTTTCTGCAGCTACTATAGTATATATGTATAAATATGTCTACACATATTAAAATATATATGCATATGAATTTATTACATTTATGTACATTATATACACTATAAATAGAAATACCTCGACTGATACATTTTTGTTACATATATTTCCTATATCATCAATGATCTGGGGGTCTAATTTTTGTATCACATTTTCTCATACCTCAAAAAAGCTATTTGAGGCTGAGAAGATAGCTCAGGGTTCTAAGCACCTGCTTGGCAAGCAGAAGGATCCGAGTTCCATCCCTAGTACCGCATGCTGTGCTGGCCTTAGAACCCTGATGCTGGGCCATCTCAAAACCGGGCGTGGTGGTGCACTCTTATAAATCCAAATGTTGGGGAGGCCGAGACAGGAGGATCACTATAAATCTAAGCTGTGTAGCAAGACCCTGTACCAAATAAATATATTTTTAAAAAGTGTAATTTTAGGGCCATCTAGATAGCTCAGAGAACTAAAGCACCTTCTTAGGCAGAGTGCAGAGGCCGGAGTTCGATCCCCAGGGGTGTCGGGCTGCCCTCCCACACACACCCCGGGGGGCACGCTGAGATGGCAATTGAAACTGTCATGGTGGCACGCACCAGTACTCTCAGCACGTGGGAGGCTGAAAACAGAGGGATCACTATGAGTCGATCTACATAGTGAGACCCTGTAAACTCTCTCCTAAATACATAAAGAAGTGTTTAAAAAAAAGTGATTTTAAATTCTAATAATTAAATATGTGATTTTGAATTCTAATTAATTCTAATATCTAATCTGATATTAATATAATCATGTTAATTTTATTTATTATTTACAGAGACTGTTTAATCTTTTTTGCCCAGTGGTTTGATATCTATAACTCAGATGTAATTCTTTGATGTACATGCATGCAACAGTATTCTAATCAAGCCATAATACAATTTGAATTTGAATACAACTTCAAATGTTAGAAACTAGATGTTTTTAAATGTAGCATAGCTACCTTTCTACTCTGTTGTCCTTCACCTATGTTGTAACTGCTCTGTATTTCTTCTTGTGTCTTCTGTTTCTCTGTTTAAGAGTAGGTGTTAGTGTTCCATATTTTCTCTTTTAGTAATCCTGATATTATCCTCCTTTCCTGGCCTTTACTGAAAAGTTCATCTTCTTTTTTCTTAAAGGATCTACTTTTTCTCTGTTCACTTTTAATTTTTTTTATTTGTATAGATATTGTCCAGTCTTATGTATTCCATTTTTATCCTGCTACAAATCTGGTGAGTTATTGAACCTCAATTGTACATAATGACATTTATTAATTGCAGAAATTACAATGTCTTATAATTTCACCAATGTTCATTCTACCCTGTCTGAATATTATTTCCTTTTAGATTCTCATTTTAAGCGTATTCAGTTTTTCCATGCTAACTATACAGCTTTGTACTTTTCAGGATATTTTCCACTTTTTTCTGTTTGTTTTCTTTTTTTCTCTGTCCTGAATTCTGGGTATAACTTCCCATCCTCAAAGTCACTGCATCTTTAACTATGCTCTATGTGATAAAAATTATGTTAATAAAGGTTTCAACTTTTATTTTTCTTTTCACAAATGTGTTATATTTGACTATTTTAAACTTGCCTATATAATTTTGTTCACTTATATATCCTTGTGATATTTTAACACTTAGCTTTTTCCTCTTTAATCCTTAGATCTTTTAAAAGAATGTCTGTATTTGATAGTTATAATGCTTGGAAACATTTTGGATTTTTTTTTCTATTTCTCATTTATGTATCTTTTAAAGAAATCCAGAGTTTAAAAATCAAAGTTGTAAGCTTAGACTAGAAAGTGCCTGCATATTCATTAGAAGAGGTATGTGTAGAACATAAATACAAAAAAATTGGGGGGAAAAGGATAAAAATAAAGATAATTAACATGCTTGAAATAATGTCAAAACTAATTAGAACTAGTTACTCCTTTACCTTTGTTGTTACTACCTTCATGAAATTATTTGAAAATAAACCTTTGATATAGCCTTAGAGGATTTGCTTCTCTATTGCTGGGTGTGAGATTGCAAGTCCAGTCTCCGCTAACCTCGGAAAGGTAGAAATTTTCCTTGTTCAGTAGCTGCCATCAATCTTGCAAATCCATATGAAACCAGCCCACAAGGAGCGTCACTGCTTACTACGTGAGATTTTTACTGCATTGTATTTTATTACTCTACTGCTTTCTTAAAAGGTTTACTAGTACCTTAAATGTGCTGCATCTTGATTCCTATACTCCAACAAAAGCTGTAGCCAAAACCCAAGTCTTATTTGGTCTACTTCAACAAATGCTCCAGGAACATAAAAGATTATGTCCGTTTTCTTCCCTGTTCACATCCCATGCTCTTTGCACTCATGTTCATCAATTCATTTGGTTTGCTATACAGAATACTTTAGCAAATTGGGAAAAATGTTACCTTTTTCAAGAGTATCTATTTTAATATCTTTGCCATTACTGTCTTCATATAGAACATCACTAAAACATTTTGGCTTACAATTTTGCAAAACTCAGGACACACAGATAGGTTGACTAGCGTTTGATCACCAAAGACAGGTGCAACAGCTACAGGATATTTTCCATGCATTGGTAGAACAAGTGTTAAATCTATTATCAAAGAAAAATTTTTACAATGAGCAAAAACATATTCTAGATTTCAGTATGTTAGCATTTTAAAGAATGGAATTAAAATTTACATTTAAGCTCTGGTTCATTAAAAATCATCAATTTTTGTGTGAGTAGAACAATAGCTAGCCACAAAAAATGATGATATGAATATTGATGAATTAAAAAGATAAAACCCTTCAAAGATCAACCTAGCCTCCCAATTTTCTTGATAAATTGGAGGAACACTCGGGAGTTTTGTTTTGTTTCATTTTGTGTCATTTTCTCTTTCTTTTTCTGTACTGTAGTACTTGGGATTGAATCCAGGACCTTCACACTAAGCTACACAACATCCACATACCATTTTCATTCTGACTATACTAATAATTCCCTGTGCTGTCTTGAATTTAGGATCCTCTTGACTCAGTTTCCCAGCGTGGTGGGATTACTGGCGTATGCCAACATATCTGGCTAAATAATCAGTTCTTTACCTGGTACAGCCAAAAAGAAAATCAGTTCTTTAGATCTATTGTATCCACTGACTTTGAAGTATGTTTAATGATTTTATAATATAATGTTTGAATATAGTTTACTCTTATATGCTACTAGCATTATGAAGATTTAGTGAAATTATCTACTATGTTTTCTGCACTTAAAAACTGAGTAAGATACAGTAATACAGAATGTTCTGGGGGACTTGTTATTAAATGTTTCCAAAGTCCTACACAAATGCCAAACTCATTACCGTAATTCAGGCTGACGAGTGGCTAGGGTTTAGGAGATAATGCAAGAGCACACATAAATCAAAGTTTCAACGTGAGCAAACTTCTCTTTGGACCAGAAAATGATTAATCACAGCCCCGACATGGTATATGCAGGTTTCTTGTTCAATAAGTAACAGTTGACACTCTCAGGTTGTACCTGCACTGCCCTCCCTTCTCTTTCACCCGCAGTGCGGATGGAGAGGCTCACCAATTCTGTGTAGATGCTGGGGCCTTTCAAAATGCAGTTTACAAAACACCTGCGCTGTCTGACTTTCAGCCTCGAGAAAAAGAAAACAGGCAGGGTTGCCAGGTCACAGTGAATCATTCACAGATTTCACTTGGATTACTTCTAGAGATGATTCTTTCAATAATTTTGTGAGAAATCAGCACCATGTCTTAAGCAATGCTGTAAATAGAAGTAATCCTGAGATATTTTATAGCATCTCTTATTCCTGCTAATTTCATGGTGACTCTATTTTATAGTGTCACTAAATAAATCATAACTATATACATATACACATCTATATATGAATGTTGTTTTCTTTTTAATAATGGGATCTTAGAATAAACTCCTTTGTTTGTACTATTAATACTGGGAATTAGATCCAAGCCTTCTGTGTCTGCTGGGGTTGGGCTCTGCCACTGTGCTGCATATCTCAAGACTTAAAAGATTTAATCATCTAAATAAAGATTTCATTTAGACCTTACTAATCTTTATCAGTTCTGCCTGTCCAGGGTTCTGTCTGATACACCAGAATTGTGACTACGCATACATAATTATATGTGTATGATTAAAATAAACCACACCTAAGAAAAATTTAATGGTCCAGTATAAGGAGATAGAAGACTAGTTTTGCATTTAATAGAATGTATCACAAAAACTGATAATTTACTTCTTGCTCAAATAAAATGCCCAGCAAGGATCTACTTTACCAGGTTTGTGAGGAAGTTTCTCTGCTTGCCTGCTTACACTAGTTGAAGTGGAGTATTGTGGTTTGGATAAATAAAAAGTCCCTCCCCGACCAAGCCACACCAAGTGGATCATGGGTGGAACTATGTAGTGCTTGTCAGTGGACTGTTCTGGCTGTAAAAGAATAGCTGAATGTGCTGCTGGGGAACAAGATGGGGCAGGAAGATGCAGGCCACTGTGCGTGACCTGGAGGCTTGTCCCTCCCTGGGAAGCTTTTCTCTCTGCTCACTGGCTGTCATGGGGTGAGCAGACCTCCTTCGCCCAGGCCCTTTCTCCATGCTGTTTATGCCCAGTAGCCGGCTGACATAAATTGAGAAGAGAGGCAAAAATAAACCTTTCCTCTTTTTTTGCATCAGGAATCAAACCCAGGACCTTACGCTTGCCAGGCAGGCACTGTATAACTGAACTCTATCCCCACAATCTTTCCTCTTTTAAGTTGTGAGTGTCAGGTCTGCAATCCAAGTGATGAAGAAAGTAACTAAGACACAGGCAAGAAGAGATTCCAAATTCTCATTCACCTTCAATAACTATCTAGAAGAGCCCTTGGCCTAATAAAGTTTATCATGATGATGTGCACGGGAGAATAGATATGGTGGGGCCCTTTCCGCAGGAGTCTCTTGAGTCCAAGCAGTTATTCTCCCAGAATTGGGAAGCATTTGTTGCTGATTGCTCATGGCTATCTTATTACATTAGTAGAGGCTGTACTTCTAGAGAAATAGAACCAATAGAATTGATGGAAGGAGAGCAAGAACAAGGAGAAGAGCAAGAGTATTGTAAGAATTGGCTCATGAAGCCAATATATGAAAATCAAGTGAAAAGGATTAAGATGTGATATGAGTATATACTGCCCTGATATATGCATTCATTATATGTTATAAAACTTCCCACCAAATACCACCAGAGCTGGAACTCCAGGAAAGCCCAGAATGCAATTCAGCCCAAATACAAAATTAAGAACAATGAACTAGAAAGTTGTGAGTTTAGTTCAAACTCCTAGAAAGGTAAGAAAAAATCATAAGAAAACATACACCGATGTGTATGGCAAACGTGTACATGAATGTGCAAACATAAGTGCATGGGATTATGCTTGCCCTTTAGGCAAAGTTAGCTCCTCTACAAAATGCCTTTACAGAAACATGATTAGTGTTTGAACCAGTAACTGGATGCAATGTTAGGTGAGTTACCCCGAAAACTAACCATTGTGCCTGGTAACTGGTTTCTTTACTTCCTCCAAGTCCTGCTCTCTGTAACGTAGTTTCCTCTTAAGAGCCACAGGGATTTTAGACATGAAATGTATCATGTTGTTCTTCACCTTTAAATCTTCCAGTAACTCTGTCAGTCTTGGTTAAATCCAGGTTTTTTGAAAAGGCAGCCTGCGCTTTGGACACTCCATTCTCCATGGACTTCACTATCTACAATTCTTGCCTTAGAGTTTCTGATTGTCTTCTGTTTCCCCAACATGCAAGGCACATTCCCATCTTAGGCCTTTGAGCTGGCTATTCTGATAGAAATATTTTTCCATTCAGACATGACTAATATCTTTCTTCTCCAGCCTTTTGCTTCAACGTCACCCTTGCAATATCCTTACCAAGTACTTAACCTTCTACAGACAAGGCATTGTCTGTAGACAATTCTCTGGCATCACCATCTCCCATGTTTTGCTGCACTCCTTTTGATAACCCATACCACCTGATAACAAAGGGTGGTGCCTTACTCGTCCATGTATCTGTTTTCTTTTGGCTAAACCTCCCCAGGAGGACACTTCACCCAAGTAGCTAGATTAGGCAAGATATGGCAAACATTAGTAATTCGTTTAACATTTGTTTAATCCATAAATAAATTTAAGAGAGTTACGTACTAATAAGTCCTTTATGTTTTAGTATAATCTGTCAAGAAAGCTTCATTCTGTACTCATTTTTTTACTTCAACTTACTATCTAATTACTCATTTTTAAGCATGTGTTTGTTTCTCTTTAACAAATATTTCTACATTTTTATATTTCTACTTTTTATAAGAAATAATGTAGCAATCGTTTATGTCATATATGTTATAAATTATTAATGAGAGAATCATGATATGTGAGATTAATTATAATAGTTGGATTAGAGAAATTAGGCTTAGATTATGACTATAAATGCCTATGGACTCACTAAGGTAGCCATGCAAACAAGATACATATTTTCTTTTTTTTTTTTTTTTTTTTTTTTGGCGGACCCAGGGATTGAACTCAGGCCCTTGCGTTTGCCAGGGAAGCACTTATTCCATTAAGCCATCTCCCCGGCCCCGAGATAAATATTTCAAGCCTGTAATTTGAAACACTTTTTGTTCTTTTTAGGAAAACATGTAATGACTCTTATGTATTAAGTTTATTAGTCTATATGGTGATAAGCACACAGATTTTGTGTAATAACTCAAGGTGAAATGTATAGAGAGAAATTTTGATTTTTCAAAGTTGAAATATACTTAACATCAATAATTCAGATGAATTGCTGTGGAGATTTCTCAGTAGAATAAGGGCCTGCCTGTCAAGCATAGGGTTCTGAGTTCAATCCCCAGTACCACAAAATAATTAATAATAATAATAATTCAGATGAAGGAAAGAAGAAAAGAAAGAAAAAAAGGAAAGGAAAAATAATATACTTACAAGAGAGTCAAAATCACTAATTTCTATTAATTTTTGTAAGTTAGCAGTTAATGCTTAAAATTTTTTCTTTGACCAATTTTATATGCTAGTGTCTATAAGCTGAGCAACTACACTGAGGACAGAAATGTGTAATATAACAAGCACTCTTGAATGCCTTCATCTTGCTTGGGTTATTTTTTCATGTGTATTGTTTCTAATGTCTTATCTATTATTTTTACACTCCAAAATAAATTTTAAAAAATAAGAAGGACAAAATATTTCAAGGTTTATAAAAAGGAAGAGTTAATGTTTTAACTGTTTGACCAATCTTACATGACTGTGTCTAGTAGTCTGAGCAACAAATTTCATGATTTGTAATATAACAACCAATGTTAACTTCCTATTCTTGTTTTGAAATTCTGTACCATTTTCATTGCTTTATTGTGCTTGTCTTTTGTCCTTTTTCCTACTTGTTTTTGTTTTTATCCTCTTTAAAATAACAAACAACAAATATACCTAGTATCTTTACCCTAGTTGTTTTTTCCTTATGTCTTCATCCATATAGATGCTTGCAAGAAAAGCAGGAAAAATAGTTTTTATTGGATTTTGTATTATATTCAAATCTTAAATTTGCCTGTATTTTCTGAGACACACATTTTTAAGTTGCCTCTGAGGGTCAAATTTTATAAAGAAATCCTCCTCTAGCTTCCACAAAATTTCTGAGTAACGCAGATCATGAGGAGAATCTCCAATACACTTGCAAACTTCCTGTCTCTCCTTACCTTCCCTACCTTAGTTACATAGAGGACATTTAGCACTGCATTCCCTTCATAGGCATTCACTACTTACTTTTTCCACTTCCTATCATAATATGTTTTTAAATTGATTAAAATGAACAAAAAATACTTACTGTTTTGGGCCCTTGAGTGTGCTGATTGTTCTTCCCCACTCAGGGTTTCTACATGCTTCACTTCTGTGTGCAACACTCTTCTTCATCTTCCTAAAAGTCTGAGATATTCATAGATTTTATTTTATTGAGGAATCTTGCATAGACACCTATTCCTGATTAAGTCTCTTACTTTTTCCTCAAAAATATTTTTGCCTGCTTATGATTACAGTATTATACATAATTTAGTTATTTGTGCAGCAAAGGCTTATTATTGGCATTAACTGAAATGGGTTTTATGACTGAACAACATGAAATACCTTGGAAACTAAATAAGTCCATCATGGTTTGAGCAATACCAGAGAAATGTTCTTATAGGGAGGACAGTGCTCACAACGATCTCATCATAGCATGAATGTTTTGTGTAGAAACACTTCACAGAGAATGCAAGGAGGCAATTATTGCATTTATGAGTAGGTAGTGTTCTCTCCCCCCATAAGCATGGTCTTGGCATCACTAAGAACTGAGAGACCCTCTGATGGCATGGGCAATGCCCTCGCAATAACTTATCTGTTGACTAAAAGAGATGCCAGGTTTATGAGTAGCACCTCCAACATAGAAAAGTATCATTTTAGATAGAGGGCTGCTACACCAAGACCAGCAGATGGAAAAACTGATTGAGCAAGCTAAGAACAAATCAGTTCAATCGACTGATTTGCATGCTGTTTTCTTTGCCTTGAAGAAAACTTAAATAATAATAACAGTCCACTATGTTTGGGTTTTTACTGACTCATGAGTGACAGCCTATAGTTTGGCCATATGGTGAGACAGATGTGCAGTGGAAAACTGCACTGTTGCAAAGATGTCTGTGTGGACCATGGAAACCACTGTGGAAATTTAAGAGACATATTAAAGTAGGAGGTACTAGAGCAGTGGCACATGGAGAAAATTTGAAAAGAGTATTAAGGTCAAAGGGAACCAGAAATTCAAAATACCTGAGACACAAGGAAGGTGAAATGGGCTGTAGCAGAGAGAATACTTTTCTGTGACTTCAGTCTGCAAAAGGCTGTCATACAATTTTGTAATTCATTAAATGAAAATTATTGGAGAGTTTTAAACAGAAAGATAAAATGACTCATATTCTTAAGGAATTTCTCTACATCCTCTTTGAATGTAGACCATGGAGAGCTGAAGCAGGCATATTAGTATGCACAAATATTTAATGCGCTCCTGCCTTTCACAGCCCTTGAAAACAAAGAGGGTTTCCATGACTACTCTCCCTGTTGACACGGCCAGCAACATGAGGGACTTCTAAAATTACTTCAGGTTTAATAATTTGCTATAAAGTCTCTTGAATGAAAATTTTTACACTTATGGTTATATTTTTTACAGTTAAACATGCCAGCCATGCAGGAAACAGAGCACAGTATAGCAGGCTTTCACACCCAGAAGTCACTGCTGTTCTCTCCCCATCAAATCATGGACAACATTTGTGTCTCTCAGGAACAACATATGGCAATATTAATGAATTATTATCAACCGGGGAAGCTTACCTGCACGGTATGGGATACAACACAATCTGTAAAATAGAAGTTTTATTTTGTGTATTGACCATTCTAATGACTAGACAAATATTCAGCTTGGTGAGTGAAATCAACAAGTCAAAGATAAGAATAACTAAGCCGGGCGTGGTGGCGCATGCTTGTAATCCCAGCACTCGGGAGGCTGAGGCAGGAGGATTGTTATGAGTCCGAGACCAGCCTGAGCTACAATGTGAGCTTAAGGCCAGCCTGGACTGCATGGTGAAACCCTGTCTCAAAAAGACAAAAAAAAAAAAAAAAAAAAAAAGAATAACTGCCAGAGATACAGCTTTTAATCACAACTTGTACCATCATTAAGTCCACATTCTGTTGGAGAAAATATATAATAGAATATCACTATTCAGTGAGAAGATTTATTCTAGGTTTTTACATAGAAACCAAATGTAAGGGGAAACAGAGAATGTTCCACTAAGAAAGTAACGCCTTATGTTTAGTGAAATGTTGGTACTGACCTTGAAGAAAAAGAGGAGGCTGCAAAACATTCTAAGAATTACAAAATAAGCACATGGATGCAAAACGTCAAAAAAAAAAGCTGGCATATTTATGAAGCTAAGAATAGTTTGGTATAAAGACCAAACAAAGAAAGAAAAATCTAATTCTGAGAAGGAGTAAAAAGAGAGACCAGAGAAGGACTTGCGCAGTGGAAAAATACTTTTGTCCTTTAACATGGAAAAGTGACATACTTGTATATTTTAAAGATGTCATTGAAAATGGTGCAAAGAATGAGTTAGAAAAGAATCAGTGAGACAAAGGAAGATAAATTTGTGAAGTATGTTTAAGTGGAATCAGTAAGCAAAGGAGAAATACTGTGTATTTAAAGAGCCATAGCATGGTAAGGAATGAATGGAATATGTCTTGTGTTAGATGACAGATTAATAGATTAAGAAGAGTTGTTTGATGTGAAGAATGAGAATAGAGTGGAGCATGACACTGAAGTGTTAGTTTTGACCATTTATTGAATAATAAATGGTTAAAAATGTATCTTTGTCAGCAGTGCTCAGAGAGGAATTTGGTACATAAAAAAGTGAGTCAGAGTCTATTGAAGACTATTAATTGAATGTTACTAATGTTCACTATTGAACAGCATTAGTGCCGTGTTAGATCATTGAAGAGCAATATCTCAAAAATAATATAGAGTCATCAAATTCAGAGGAATTGTATTTAAAAAAATAAGGAGTATGTTTCTAATGTTTCCAGTACATAAAATATTTAGAACATAGAATCCATGCATGTGATTTTTTTATACAATGGAGTATTACTTTGCCACAAAGAAGGACAAACTTAAGCTTTTTCTAGCTAGGTAGACAAATCTTGAAGCCACTTCATGAATGAAATAAATTGAACACACAAGTTTAAATACTGCATGGTTTCTCTGATGTGAAAAGTGGAAAATGGACAACAGGACTAAAAAGTATAATAGGTACCGGGAAATGGAAACAAAACATTCAAATGAAAAAGATAACGGGGAAGATGGTCAAGGACAGAAAGAGAATAGAAAGGAAAAGTGGAGACAAAGCTTTTGTAAGTAAGCTGGGGAAGAAGAGCTGAACCATTGGAAAAAGTTGGGAAAAAGACAAGAAGCAAAATATGTCACATACAGGTACAAATTCCCTGGGATGAATGGGAAAAAAAAAATATATATATATGTATATGTGTGTATATATATATATATATATATATATATATATATATATATATATAGTGACTATATATAATTTGTTATAAAAATTGAACTTTTGGATTTTAAAATTATATATTACTCAATTAATAAATCCTTGAAGTTCTGCATTGTAAACTCTTTTTCTGCCCTGCCATATGCAAATGATAATGAATTGCTAAATGACCAGCATGACTTTTCACAGTGTTCAGCAGCTGATAAAGTCATTTACAAAAATATTCCCAGAACTTACTTAAATCAATGACCAAAACTAATTAAAAGGTACTGAGAAGTAAAGCTAACCCTATGCATCAAGAATCAGAAGAGCTGGGGAGATAGCTCAGCATCATACGGACCTGCTCGGCAAGTGCAAGATCCTGAGTTTGATCCCCTATACAAAAATAAAAAAATAAAATAAAATAATCTATTAAAGAAAAGAATCAGAGAATAAGGAATTAAAAGTGCTCTGTTGGGTCTACAGCGCTTCTATGTTTCACTGTATAAGAATAAGAATTTAAAGATGTCAGACCAAAGTTATGGTTAGGTATTGTTATTCAGTTACATTTAGATGGAGATGTGGCATAAGAGGTAAACTTTTCTTTAAAAAAAAGTAAGGATAAAATATCACAACACATAAATTTTCAAACTTTTACTTTAAATTTTTTTTCTTGACACTAAAACGTAGGTTAATAAAAATAATACCAAAACATCTTTTTTTAATGTATTTAGTACAGGATCTATAGGGTCTCATTACACAGATTGTACTCCCAGTGATCCTCCTGTTTTTAGCCCCCCAAGCGCTGAGATTACAGGCGCCCACCACCACACCGAGTCTCAGGTGCTGTTTCAGTGTGCTCTGCAGTTGCTGTGCCTTTCCAGCAATCTGCTGAGCTATCTGGCTGGCCCACCAAAACAACTTTTAAAACAAAAGAAATCTTTCATTGCTTTTTGCGGCTAATTACTGCATTCATAGTGTTTTTGTTTTTATTGTGTATTAGTCAGGGTTATACTAGAGGAACAGATATACTACAAGGAACAGATATCATACAAGATGTACAATTGTACAAGAAATCACAAGATTGGCTTACGAGAGTAGGCCACAGAGTGAAATGAGGAAGTGTGCAGAGGGCGTATGCACTCCTGAGACTGAAGGATTCAGTCCCAAGGTCTGAAGCAGTGTTTTATGTAAGTCTCTATCAGTTGGCCAATAGGTCTGTAGCACAAGGCTGAAGAATCTGTGAGGAAAGCTGAAGACTGAGAGAGACAGCTGAAGGATCCAAGCTAGAGACCAAAGAGTCTGTGCTGGAAGCCAGGCAATGAAGTCCAAGCTGACTGTGAGACTAAAGTTCCTCTGAGGGAGTAGAATGCTGAATCCTTCAACCCCTTCTTACCTCTTTTTGTACTGAGTCACTGGCACAGCACACAGTGTGGAACCTCTGAGGCAATGCAGCCAAGTTGACACAATGTATGAACCACGACAGATTGTTTATATTGCCTTGCCCTTGAAATCAATACAGATGATGAAAACATCATAATTTCCAAATATATGCATTCCTTCATTTGAAAGTCTTTTCTTTGCACTGTTTTCTGTCCTTCAATTTGGATGTGTTGAAACTGGCCAATCATACACACACACACACACACACACACACACGCACACATCTCCCCAACACACTATCACTACCCCCAGCATCATCACCGTCACAACCATTCTCAGAGCAAACTAACTTCAGAAGGACAGACTCAGTAAACAGAGCAGGCTGATACATGAAAGATCTAGCAAGGACAAGCAATGTCACGCCAACGGGTGAAACAAACGACCGGACAATAATCCAATTCATTACCATGGTTTTCCGTTCTGGAAAATATTAACTTTCCTTTTACAGGAGGCTCCATCTATGTTGTTAATGGAAAAAACAAATGAATGAGATTTGTCCTCCTGGAGTAAGTTCTCCATGACGAGACTTTCTAATGGACAACATTTCTGAAATATTAGGATTTATTGGTACAGATGCTTTTGGCAGCATCAATCTCAAACTCGTCTCTTCTGTTTGAAACTTCCATTGTACATTTCAAATTACCACATAGCACCACAGTGGCAAATAGATGCCATGGTTCTTTTAAAAAAATACAAATAATAAAAGGGAAGGGTCACAAGGTCAAAAGGTATTTTTCTTTCTGGAGAATTCTGCAGTATACCAAGAGATGCCTTGGGGGGAAAAACAAAGCTGTTTAAAAAGACAGCAGCTGGTGTCATGCTGCTTCATTACAGACCCAGTGGAGCAGAAGCAATGCATCCATTTTGCTTTTTTCTTCATTGATGATATCAATGGAGCATTAATGGAATTCTTATACTTTGCTGGTACAGTATAAATTTAGCCTGAGTAAATATTATATTGGCTCTGTTACAACACTTTTTTAAAACTAAAGAAAGAACTTTACTGACTTTTTTAATATAAAAAGTTGCAGAGAAAAATGCATCCTCATATCCACAATAAATAAGTCACTAACATGTTGTTGTTGTTTTTTTAACCTTGTTCTTCTATTAGGAATACAGGTAGACTTCAGCCCTAAATTAAAACTCTCATTAATAAGTGTGTTTGACTCCAACATCACGCAGCGTTTCTCCAGTTAACAAAGCCAAGGTGCTTTTCTTGCTGTTTCGTATTGATTTCACTTATTTAAGTCTGCTTTAACAAAAAATGCTTAGTTTCTGCTCTATTTTGCTAACAAAATAGGTTATGCTTTCACAACCAACAAAATTATGCAAATTACTTAGCATTTATCTATACTTTTAAACCATGTCCAAACTAGGATCTTAGGGTTGTCCATTTATATAAGAATTTCGGGGCTAGACAGGAACCCAGATGTTTCAAGTGGATTTGCAAATGGCAAAGTCCTGCTTGTCGGATCTGCCTGCAAATATATTTGCAAATGCAAAGCCGCTTTCCAAACAGATCAGAGTTTTTTTTAGGGCTAACAAAAATCCTTAAGCAAACCAAAAAGCTGGTGGAATGTACATGTGACACTTCTACGGATTTCCATACACATACTCTTGCATCTTCCTAACATCCTTTCAGAGAGGCTAGGACAAAGGTGCGCAATGACACATTTTCAGATGGCTCTCAGGGCGTTCCACAATTTAGGAGAAAGCAGAAGTTGTGGCTCAACCAAATGTCTTCCTTTCAGCATGGGAGAAATGACTTAGAACATATAATGCTTCTACTGACATCTTCACATACAAGACCACTTGTCTACAACTTGTCTACAGCTTCCATTTGTCTTCAACTTTTGAGACACTGTTCTTTGTCTACCTTTGACTCTTACCACAGGTACCTCTAGCAGAGTCATGATGCCAAAGACCTCAGGATCATTTCAGCCTTCCACTGATACCTACCTGTTTGACTCTGGATCATTCTGATTTTTATTGATCCTTGCTCCCTGATGATGATAATAACAATAGTAAATATTATCCATATTCTCCAACTGTCTACATGTCTTGGCTCACATGTTCCATCATGTACACTCCAGTTTCCTTTGTTTCCTGTGCTCCTGTAACAGAGAAAATCAATGTATACCGAAAGGCTAATGGTATAAAAACAGAACACTAGATTTTTCTACTTTGACTACTGTCATTTTCTCTCCTTAGATGTTACCTCTGCTTGTAACCAAAGTTGGACACTTGCTGTAGCCTTTAACCAAATATCTGCCACACTCCAGACTTGTTCTCCTTGAAATCCATCCTTCTGCACTTTTGCTAAAATGACTCCTCTAAACTGCATATCTAACCTTGTCATTATCGTCTTTCAAGGTTACTCTACCTTTTCCAAGATAAGGGCCACTATCCTTAGATAAAATATAGAGCTCCTGGGTCCTAACCACCACTCCTCATCATATACAGTATGATTCCCACCACTTCTTATGCAATATGATTTCATGCCCAATCCATTTAGGCACAGAGTATTGGATCCAGGACCTTCAGACTGAAATATGCTCTTAAACTTACAATCCTCTTGCTTCAGCCTTTCAGAATGCCAGAATTACAGGCTTATGTTTGTACACTTGGTCTTCCTTGCATTTTGAAGCATGTAATACAAGACACATAAACTTGCCTAGCATAGCTTTCCTCTTTTCCTACCATTAAGACCAAGACTCAGCCTACTGCTTGCACCTCCACCACCACCACCACCACCACCCCACACAGCTAGACACCTGGCCCGCACCTGCTCATCCTTGAGTTGAGAACCAATGTAATGGGTCATATCTCCAACACTGCCTAGTGTGGCCCAGCTCCATGCTGTAGAAAAGGAATTTTGGGGTCCAGGGAGATGGCTCAGTGGAATAAGTGCTTCCCTGGCAAGCACAAGGGCCTGAGTTCAATCCCTGGTTCCAGCAAGAATAAAAAGGAATTTTCCCTTTCTTCCTATTGAACATTGGCAAATGTTCAAATCATCCATTTAAAACTTTATCCCCCTCATTTACTCTGAGGTTTTTATGAGAAGGAACTGTGTCACTCTTTATTTTCCAACAGCTCTGGGTTGGCTCCATCTTTAGAAAAAGTAACACTCTCCATACATGTTTAGTGAAAGAAACTTCATTTAAATTCTCAGAAGATCGTGGCTTTGACGTATAGAAAGAAACGTGCAGATCAAAAACATAGACACCTTAGTTAATGCTAAACAAGGCACATATGGCCAGTGGACTCTTTCTCCATGAGCTTCACAGTATCTTAGACTATAACTTCATTTGTGATTTGATTAGAAATGATAGTTAAAACTATAATTAGCTATATAATTTCAAAGTGCAAAAGAAAAAGTATCTGAAATTTCCCTATTAGAAAAGTTTTAAAGTATAGATTTATTTTTAAGTAAAAAAACCCCTAAGGCTTTATTTAATATGGTGCCAAAATAACAGCCTTAGTTAGCCAAAACAGTATTCTGTCTATTCATGAAGGAATATTTAATTTGATATTTTATTGTACCAAAAGAAGAACCACGTAGTTGATTGAATTATGTTTCTTCAATGCCACTGAGGAACCATCAAGGAAACAAAGCCTGACTTTATTTAGAGACCAATACTTTTTGTTCTCCTATAATGGAGAAATCAGAGCATTAAGAGGGAGTCCTCCAGAAATAGAGGAACAGAAAATTACTTATGGCATTTGAATCTTAGTTAAGATTTGGTGGAATTTTCCCAATAATTTGTAAAACATTTTCCACAGTGCTTACTAAGGCTGAACTGCAAATGTTTTTGTCCTTTGGACTTCCAAATCCAAGCAAATATGTTCAGTTATCTTTAATGATTCAATCTCATGTGTTTCTCTAAACACAGAATGCATTAAAAAAAATCTGTACTATTTTTAAAGTTGTCTCCCAATTTGGGGAAAACAAACATATTCTCTTATGATCTTTAGATCTACTTAAAATGTGACATTTATTTAAATCTGGAAAATAGTAATGATTTATAGGTTCATAATTACCTCTGACATTCTGCAAACATTTACAGTATACCAAAACTGTATCAGTGATGAAGAAATTGATGGACAATCATAATATAATGTTGCTAGAAAAATGTATGATTATGATGAAATAATTTTAGATAAAGAGTTAGTTTTATTCTTATAATCATTGTGCCAAAACTGACAAAATTCAGGGGGTTTTCTTAGAGATTTAAGCATCATTAAGAAAATAAAAATCTTGTCCCCTAAGTTTTGAATAAAATAACTTCTTTCCCTTTAAGAGCCAAGAAAGTTAGTTGGACATCATTTATTCTAACTAGAATCATCTTTTTTTTTAATGTATTTAATATACGGTCTATAGAATCTCACTACAAAGATTAGACTCAGAGTGATTCTGTTTTCAGCTCCCCAAGTACTGGGATTACAGGCATGTGTCATGGCCCCCATCTCAATATCTGTTTCAGCACACCCTGGGGGCTGGCCTGGCACAGCACACTATCCCTGCATCTGCCTAGGCAGGCGCTTTAATCCACAGCGCTATCTGGCCGGCCCCTGAAATCATCTTTTTGGAAAGAAAATCCTAAACTCTTGCATCTAGGAACATTTTCTCATTTCATTTCCTTTGAAGCAACATTACATTAGTTTTTCATGTCAAAGTTGGTGTGTTATTTGTTTTTGAATGTTGAAAATAAAACTATAGCATTTCAAGATTTTGTGGTAATAGATGGTTTTTAAGAAGACATGAACTGAAAATCTTGTTCTCTTTATAAATGGTCCTTAATTCCCCCACACATGATAGTAGTTATATAATAAGAATCTCACTGTTTAGGCTGAAACGGGATCATTAGAGATTGAGCAAGCTCAACTAATCTACTGTCCGATACGAGGGTGTAAGTTATTTTTCTTTCCATCCTTTATGGTTGACTATACTTACCTGTGAAGTATCTGATGCTGAATGACTTCTACCTGCATAAATACTCTTTGACTCAGAAAATACCAAATCATTCTACGCACATTTAAACACATTTTAAATGGTAGGTATTTGCTACAGTCAAATTCCTAGTTTTGATGTTTTCTCAATATTAAGAAATATTGAGGTACTGGCCAAAATAATATTAAGCAAGTATTAAAATATATTGTATGCCAAAAGGGTCCTTCAAAATATATGACATAAAAATATATATGACATAATGATTATTGGATTGTTTTCATAAAGATGATGTCATAAATCTATATTATTTTTTGTGGCTGGGTTAGCCCACCCTGGCAGAGAGGCTGGCATGGCATGAGGTACTGGAGATTGAGCCACAGTCTCTGAGCTGCCTAAGCTCACCTAAGCAGGCACTTTGGACCACTGAGCTATGTCTCAGGCTCTACATCTACATTCTCAAGGCTAGCTGTGGAAACTTAGATAAAATCAAAATACATGATTTAATTATCTTACAAAGAATAATATACTATCCTAAAAAGTCAATGGTGCAGTTTAGGAAACTGGAAACCTTTCATATAAAGCAACAATTCAACCAAAGGCTGTTTGATGAATGCTACAAATTATACAGTGAACATAATGCTTTTAAATGCAGCACCCAATGACCATATTTCTTGGCACACAGAGAAGTATACTTCTCTTATCCAAACTCCAGAATACTACATGTTCAAAACAAAAGGTCAAGAACTAAGTACTTCAGTGCTGCCTTACCTTACGGATAAGAATTGGAGCTATACTTGAGGTCTTAGGTGAAATGAGTTTGACGGATTAGGTTTGGTTACTGGCTGTCAGTACACTACATAAAAAACACTGCACATACCGAGCTTAGTGAAACTAGCTGTTTTCTGCACAGGAAAATTCCTTGATAGAGTTAGCATGAAGACAAATGAACTGCTATTCCCCAAGAAAAGTGTCCCTTTAGGTTAGGTTTGAGGTTAGCAGTACCAAGCAGTAAGAGCACTTGACCTGGCATGGCTGACAGACTCATGAGCTTTGCAAATACTGAGGCTAAGCTCTGAATTCAGGGGTTCTTCTTTGTGTTCCTATAGAGTGCTAGCACCTAACCAATTACCTAAACAACAAAGAAATTAAAATGAGAGAAGACAAGAGTGGGGTTAAGAAATTTCCTTCATTTCCAATGATCAAACACAGTGATTTAAATTTTCCCTTATTATTACACCCTTATTTTTTCCATTTATGCAAGGCTGTTTAACAGTATTGTTACCTCAAAACCCCATGAGATATTTTTCTTACTAGCAGGTAAGGAAACAGGACTTGAGACAGGTGTGATTCTGGGGCGGGGCAGCGGCAAGCCTCAAAATTGCCACACATTTACACCTGAGAGTATCTAAGTCTAGTTCTTTGGCACATGCCTTTTTTCCCTTAAAATTATTTTTCTAAAATCTATCATTCTACCTACGGTAGTTATAGCCATGAAGATGCCCTCAAATTTTGATGTTTTTCCCTTAACTCTACTTTTTTCTTTATCTCCATATCTACTAATCACCACATTCTTATAGCCAAACACTAACAGAAATGATTCCTGAAAATTTGTAGCTGGAAGATTTAAACATATATTACATTCTTCATTCTTCATATGCTGATTAAAGTTTTCCTTTCAATTATGCAATGCGCTTTTTATATGCTTAAGTAAACTTTTCATCATAAATTTAAGTGGTGATAAAAATATTATATGGCTACGCAATGATTTAACAATTTTTTAAATTACTTTTTCAAAAATATTTTCAAAAATAAAATTGTTCATACTGAAAGTTATGCAAAGCAAGAGGAGACTCATCTTCTGTTCAGGATACAGAGGTTTCTCTTTACATGTGGATCTTTCCAAGTGATTTTTCTGTTTAAAGTATACATCAATAGGTCAGTATGCAAGTCCAACAGAGATGCCACTCACTAGCCAGATATCCTCAGCCACCTACTCTGATACAGCAACCAGTCATTTGGTTTCTTGTTAGGGTCCAAGTTCCTCCATTACCTGGAAAGAGCAGTATATTCAACTGAGAGTACAGATTTCCCAACAGGCTCTGCTGCCCAGATCCATCCAAGAATGCTCCCAGGTTTTAACTTCTTTTACACAACCAACCGCAAATAAAGGTTGCGATCTGGCATCCCAAATTGTCATTAAAGGGAATGATATGGTGTTGAGGTTGGGGGCTCAGGGCTGGGGTGAGATTACACTATCACGAAAACATTGCCAATCAAAAAAAGGAGAAGGGAGGGCCGGGAAGATGGCTCAGAGGAATAATTGCTTCCCTGGCAAGTGCAAGGGCCTGAGTTCAATCTCTAGTTCTGCCAAAAAAAAAAAACCAAAACAAAACAAAAAAAGAATGTAAAAAAAGGGAGAAGGGAACGAATTATAGAAGTGAATTCCTCACCTAGAGTCTACTCTTGAATCTGTTGTTTATCTATGGCTCAGATGAAGAAGTTTTCGATATCAAGCAAATATTTCTTACAACTAATTCACGGTATTTTTTTTAGATACTCAGGAGGAAACACATATTTTCTCCTCTCTTGATACATCTTTATCATGCTTTTTGTGTGCCCTGGCTTCCCTTGTTTCATCTCCAAAATAAAACATCTAATACTTGTGTCAGAAAATCAAGTCTAGGGGCCAGTGAGATAGTTTAGCAGACTAAACAACTGTGTAGGCAAGCTCAGGAACCTGCGTTCAATCCCTGGCACCACGTGTTGCACTGACCCTACACCTGGGCATGCTGAGCTGGCCATGAAGACTGGACGTGGCGGTGCATGTCTATAATCCCAGCATTGGGAGGCTGAAAACAGGGTGGTCACTGTGAGTCCAAGCTGCATAGTGAGACCCTGTACCAAATATATATATATATATATATATATATATATATATATATATATATATATA
>PVKA01005025.1:0-47947 GCA_004027165.1 Ctenomys sociabilis
CCCAAGAAAAGAGTCCGTGATATGTAGTGAGGCACTGTAATAAATAAATAAAATAAAAATTTTAAATAAATAAATAAAGTTAGTAAAGCCCCAGTAAATGAGAGTGCCAATGTTTATTCTGCCAAGTGAAGATCTTTATTAAAAGAAAACAAATCACAAACACATAACATCTACTTGTCGTTATTTCCAGAAAGACATTATAACAACAGTAACAACAAAACCCTAAAAGTTTATAAAGTCAGAATCAAGGCTAACATAAACGATTTTAGTTTATATTCTTATTTTTTCTCATTTCACTGAGGCCCTATGAAAACAGCTTTCCAATCTGATTCAAGTGGCTAGAGTAGATTTTAATAACCATAGTCTAGAAAAGACCTACAAAATTTATTGAAAGGCTACTAATTATTCTTGTTAGAAGTTCTTTTTTTTTTTTTTTTTTTAATAAAAATACTTTTGCTTTGAGAAAATAAAAAAAAAGCAGCCCCTGATATTTGAAGCTGCTCTGGAGTTCACAGCTAAAGCTCAGAATGATAACAAGTTGTGGACCCAGGCTGCTTCTACTGTGCTCCTCAACATACTATATTCTCATAGACTACCTAACTCTGGAGTCATGAGAAACAAGGCCAAGCTGCAACCCACCAATTACCAAACACCCCCTCTTTCTTGCTTAATGAATGACTTGTTTCTTCCCTCAAGAATTGCCCCACTCTCTAAAAGCAAAATCGCACAACCAAACTGCAAAGTCTGTAATAGGTTTCTTTTAACCCATGATTATGATTTCCATGGTGGGCATTCTTATCTCAAAGAATAATACATCCAATGTGTTCAACTACTAGTGTTCTTGATGATCTCTGGATAAGGGTATTAACAGTATCAATAGTATTAATTTTTTAAGCCACTATCAAACAAATTAATTCCCTACTTATACCAAGGCAAACTGACTTTTCTTTACGATGTTTCAATCTTTGTCTAAATGTACATGCTATTATGCATTTTTCTATTGCCCAAATCACTATTATGTGCCGCTTTTATCTGCTAAATATTCTATCAATTTTCAGTGACTAAATAAGATCCTATCATGATTTTATCCACAAGGCATTTCTCTTTACAGGAACAAAAGAATAAGAAGGAGATTATGCATCACGCTCCCACTTGTACCATCTTCACCTAGCCTCTACTCAGATGCACCCAGGTTTCTAGTTATCTGTTGGCCAAGAAAAACAAGAGTTTTACTGCTCTCAAAGAAGAAACTTAGGAAAGATCGCCAGGCTGAGCGTCATGAGGCCCGAGTTTTGTAATGCTCTAGGGAACAATAGTGTGGCCTCTGGCTACAGACTTGCTTACTCTAGGTCTGTTTTCTCTTTTGTTAAACAAGGCATTCTGGTCCTTCACTGTCTCTCGGTTACCAAGTCTCGGACCCTGTGACTAGCATGTGGTTCAGAGCCACGAGACCTGCGCTCCCGTGACTGCGGCGGAGGCTGAGGCAGGCGCTGGGGCCCGGCTGCCGCAACTGCTCAGATCTAGCAGACTCTGCCAGCGAAGTCAGCAGGTTGAGTGTCCAAGTCATCAAGCAGTCTGGTGCATGAAGACTGCACAAAAGTCGGTGGGAAAAGTATGCTGAGCGTCCTAGCCAAGAGATCCTGGATTGCTAGTTCTAACACTGTCACTCAAACGTGAGGGCGTGCGAGTGCGAATCAAGCCCCGTCACTGTACGGCGATTAGGAGTCCCCACAAAGGTGCTCTAGTTCTCCCTAGTGCCAAGTCAATCAAGGCCGGGCTCACCGCTGGATCTGGACCCACGCCCGCGCAAAGGTCACCGCGGATCCCGATAAGGATGCCGCCCGTCGCCAGCCACACAGCAGCCCGCCCGCGCCTGCACCTACGGCCGCCCCTGCACCTGCGGCTCCAGTTCACTCACCGGTGGCACGTGTTGCGCCGAGGTGCAGGCAACAGCCGCGGCCAGGAGGGCAACGATGAGGTCAGTGCGCCTCAGCATCCTTCCAGCAGCCACCTCTCCTCACTTCCTCAGAGGCTGCCAGCGGCTTCACCTGGGCGGGGAGAAGCGTGACTGGCGGTCGGGCCGCACCATTCAAGGCGGAATGTAGGGGAGGAGGCGAGGAGCAGGCACAGAAGTGGCGTCAGCGCTCGCCCAGTGGCCGCTCGGTGTCCCCCCACGCTTCTCGAGTAATGGTTAGGCCGAGCCTTAGTCCCGCCCGGGGGGTGGGGTCACGTAAGCGTCCGAGGAGTCTGTTCCCTGAGAAGGTGGGCTGTGCTGCGACCGTGGCGTCCTGACGTGGGCGGGAGGGGTTTCTGGGGTCTCCCGGGGCCGGCTCCTGAGCGAGCCCAGGGGACGTCCTAGCTAGTGCCACTCGGTGCCCAGTACTCACGAAACGGACGTGGAGCCTCGAAACGTAATGTGACGGTCCTCTTGGCGCTCTCGCAGAGCTGGCCCGAAGTGAGGCCGGGGGCAGGCGGGCGGTTATCTGACCCACCGGGTGCTCCGGACTGCCGGTGCCGGGCTTTCCGTGGGGTGCGTGCGCGCCCACTGAGCAAAGACTTCAGGTTGGCGGGCTGAGCATAACCCAGGAGGGCGGGAGGTCAGGTGTCCTGCTCCGGAGCAGCAGGTGGAACCTCGGCAGGTTAGGGACTCGCGGGTTCCCACCCCACCCGGACAGGGTCGTCTTCGTAAAGCGAGCTTGCCCAAAATCCAGCAGAAAATCTTACATTCAGAGCGCCACTTTCTGGTTCAACGGCACTCAGACATCTCAATAATCAGCATATATATCAGCATGTTTTCATTCTTCGTGTAAACTCTGAATGCTATCACAAATACCTGTCTCCCCCCCCCGTGGCCCTGGGGAATCGATGTACTCGTCTTTTCCCAGTCTGTCCCTCCCTCCCCTCCCTCCCTCCTTCCTTCCTTCCTTCCTTCCTTCCTTCCTTCCTTCCTTCCTTCCTTCCTTCCTTCCTTCCTTCCTTCCTTCCTTCCTTGCGTCCATCTGTCTCAGTCTCATTGTTCTGTCTCTGTCTGTGTACACTTCCCCCTGGAAGGTTGGGAAACTAGAACTTAATGATTTTTTTTCTTCTTAGATTTGGAAGATGGCAAACAACTTGTACATTTTTGAGGGAGGAAGTTTGATCTTTGAAACGAAACACTTTCAGGTTCCTGCTTCCACAGTAAGCAAACAGACAATAAAAATATGAACTATTACAATAGAGAAGTGTGGTTGATCATATCTCAATCTAGGTTACTACTGAGGCTGAGGCAGGAAAAGCACTTGAGTCCAGCAGTTCAGGGCCAGCCTGGGCCCGATAATGAAACTCAATCTCATTTTCACCAAGTCACTTAATTTTTGAAAAACATTTTCTGTGGACCTACAGTGTACCAAACATTTCTCCTGACAATGAAGATAAGCTGGGTAAGAACAACAAAGAGAAATACTACTTTCCTTCAGAAACTTGGGAAATGAGAAGTGGGCAATACAGGTAATGCACAAGATAGTAGCAGTTCTAGGGAGCAGATCCAAAGGAATAGAGTGTGGAAGTTGACAGTGGGAAGAATGACAATTTTAAATAGCCTGGACAGGACAGACATTGTTGAAGAGAAATAGTCTGAGCAAAAGAAAATGAGGTAGTTAGGATTGTGAATGCCCAGGAAATTGTGTTCCAGGCAGAGGGAACAGCTAGTGCAAAGGCTTAAAAAGGAGAATATGGCTCCATAGCTCAGGGGTTAGAGCACTGGTCTTGTGAAAAAGGAGAATATGGTTTTATATTTCACAAACTTGCAAAGATTTTGAAGGTTTTACCATAAAGAAATGTAAATATTTGAGGAAATACATATGTTTAACCTGATGTCTTTAAAAGTAAGTGAAATGTTAATAAGTTTATTAAAAATTATTATGAAGGTCAGCAATTTTAGGACTTTCAAGCTCATTTCTCTATAGCAACCAAAACTGAAGAAATAATTTCTATTCATGTAAGCATGCTTTTAAAAACCCAGCATTCATATGACCAAAACAAAAATTTTAGCAAAAATTAAATCTGAATAAAGTGTGCTCTTTAATATATATATATATATATTTTTTTTTTTTTAAATTGAAGCTATAATCGTATTTTCAGCTACAAAAGGAACCAATGTAGCTTGAGCAGAAAACAGAAGAGAAAAAGAAATTGATGAACTCAGACAGGTCAAGAGAAGAAATTTTAATAGAGCATTAAAAAGTAAAGCCATACTAATATGCTGAGATGTAAAAGGCTCACGTCAACAACTGACATTGCCAGCCCTATGGACAACCCACTGCTATTATGGACTACTGGACTATATTGGATTATTTTGCAGAATTCATGCACCTGCAATGTTTAAATCTCTGACAAAACTAAGCAAAAAAAGGGTATTCAAATGAAGGACCATTTTGTATCTGTATATACAAAATAGGAGACATATACAGCTACTTTCTCTTAATTCAATGAGAAGAAAGATTTGTACTAATAGTGTTTGGGCAGGATATCATGTCTGCATCTTGTACTATGAATAACTGCTACAAAGACAACACTGCAATGTATTAATTATTGAAACTGCCCTATTAATCAATTTTGAAACTGTCTCATTGCTATTTGTTTCTCAATAAAATTAATAATAAAAAACATGCAAAGGCTGGTCAAATAGCTTAGCAGATTAAAGTACCACAAGCAGGGTCAGGGGCCAGGTTTGATCCTGGGGCCTGCCCAGCTGGTCCCACCCCTGCCCCTGGAGTGTGCTGGGATGGCAATTGAGACTGGCCATGGTGGCACACTCCTGTAATCTCAGCCTCTTGGGAGGCTGTAAACAAGCAGATCACTACGAGTCTGATCTAGTAATGAGACCCTGAACACTGTGTAGACCCCTTCCCTAAAATACAAAAAAAAAAAAAAAAGAACTGTTGTAAGGTGCTGGGTGTAGGAGCATGTACCTTAATCCCAGCACTTGGGAGGCTGAGGCAAGAGAATTGCCTTGAGTTCTAGGCCAAGACTGTGTCAAAACAACAACAAACAAAACAAAACAAAAACATTGTAAGGATCTAGGCTTCAATTCTGGGAACATGTATAATACTATGAGAAGATTAGTGTGTTTTTTCCTGTTAGAAGATTGATGATTAGGTCATCTGCCAAGATCAGTTTTCTTCTTTTTTGTAATATTGGGGGTTGAACCCAGGGGCTTTACAGTGAGCAATATCCCTAAAGAATTTTCTGTTTCTTGAGACATTTCACTAAATTGCTCATGCTTGGGGTCATACTTAAGATCTTCCTGCCTCAACCTCTTAAGAGTACTAGGATTGCAGATGCAAGCCACCATACTCAACTAAAATCATTCTTTGCCCAGAAAATAAATCAATTGTCATATTTTTTTTTTTTTCCCTCAGAACTGGGGATTGAACTCAGGCTCTTGTGCTTGCCAGGCAAATGCTTATTCTACTGAGCTATTTCCCCAGGTCCCAGTTGTCATATTCTTATGTACAGCTTTGTGCATATAACTTCTAAAGGCCTGTTGCATACTGTATTTTCTTTTCAAACAAATTATAGTTTAAATCTTCCCTGAAATTATACCATTTTGTAGAAATTCTATGCAGAACCATCAAGTGTAAAACTTGGGTAACCTGTTTCAGTATACAAGAGTCAGCATAAGCAATCAAATCGTTATGAGAATAGCTGAAGTTCTTGGCAAGCTGTGGACTTTGTGTCTCCTCCCTAACATTCCTAGGTTCCTGAGGTGGAGTCTTGATTTATAATCATTGCAACCAAATCACCCCACCCTGAACAAATGATCTATACCATATCTAATGCTTTGCTATCTAAAAACAGGTATGGCCTGAGTTAGTACAATTTTTGTATATAAAAATTGGTACTAGAGTGTCAAGCCATGCAATGTTTCACTTTGAAAACTAAACATTTCAAGCAAGACTATCAACATAAGCTTTTGAATGGTGCTTGTATATTTACAATGTATTCTGAACTTCAAAACATTTGTCCTTTTTTTTTTTTTTTTTTTTTTTTTTTCCTTATGGTAGTACCAGGGATTGAACTCAGAATCTTGAGCTTGCTAGGCAAACACTTATTCCACTGAGTTATCTCCCCAGCCCCCAATTTTGTCCCTTTTTTAAAGAAAGAATCCAGATAAAAGAGTTGTAAAAATTGTAAAATCAGACATTATATGAAATTATAACCTATTTCTTTTCCTCTCATGGCTTTGTCCACACAAAGAAAATTACTTTATGTTTTTCTTTGGATAGAAAAATAATAAATCATCTTTATCTTGAGGTATACTGATACTTTGTCATAAAGCTAAAAATTTAGTGCTGTTTTACTCTCACTGTTTCCAAATACAATATCAAAGTAAGATATATTATCTTTCACTCTTCCTTCTTTTTCTTTGTGAAAATTTAAGTCTTAATTCCTAAAGTTAGAATTTAAAGAGCCACCTTGAAAAGCCACTTTGAGCCATTTTTGTCCTATTTCCATTTTCCTTGATAAGATATATGGTTCTGACTAGAAAGTTATTTTGTTCTTTTTGTGATGCTAGGAATTGTATCCAGGTATCTTGTGCATGCTGAACATGTGCTTTACCACTGAGCTGTAGTACCACTTTTGAGAGCTTGTTGGGAGGTTCTAGCAGGGGAGTGCAGCTACTCACATGCCTTTGACCAAGAAATGGTCCTCCTTTATTGGGGGTGGTCTTCCTCTTCACCCCTGGCTCGAAGCTTCCAGAGGGATACATATAGAGAGAGCACTGAGGGAGGAAGGGGACCCCGACTAGCCAGCCAGATCAACCAAACCAACCCTGCCAATCAGTGGGGTGACATGTTGCAGCCAGATCACCTTCACATCCTATTTCACCAGTTTGGAAAGGTTAATTTCGATTTGACCCAGGTCCTATAATTTCTAAATACTTTTGTTGTGCTAATTTTGTATTTTGTTATAGTTGCATTTCACTGAATGCTTATAATTAAGGCTCCATCTGTTTCTAATCCATTTGCAACAAATTCATGTATTCTTTCAATAAATATTTAGTACTTGGGCTATATTATTTCAGTGATATACCATGCCAAAGGCCCTTGATTCACCAAAAACAAAACAAAAACACTTAATGTAGGTGGTTGGACAGTAGCATAATTTGGATGAATATTTTGAAAACTTCTTTCATTCATTAGTCCAGATTCTACCTTTTGATTAATATTTTCTATTGTGGATGTTTTATCAACCTCAATTCCAGTCTATTATGTGGCAGCCACCTAATTTGGATGAGACACATCCTTGTCCTTATCTCTTGGGGTGGGCACTGGTTGGCCTAGGAAATTTATATTTACAGTCTGTCTTACAGTATTTGGTTTAGGCTTTAGTGGATCAGATGTTAGAGGGAAACAAGCTGTGGTTTAAAGCTAAAGATATTTGATAAGTACTTTAGGCAATGTTCCTCTCTTTTCTAATACTAAAGAGGAAGTTAGTAGTCCCGGCTGCTACTGGTATTCATGCCATAATCTTGAAGGGAGCCGCCTAAGATGAAGGAGATACCATGGACAGCACAGTGGAAAGATGGAAAGAAACTGGGTCATTGATGACATTGCTAAGATGGCTGGATCCACTAATCACAGAGCCTGTCCAGCAACTGGACTCTTCATTTACATGAGCCACTACTTCTCTGTATTATTGAAATGAGTTGAAATCATTTGTGTGCAAGTGGAATTATGCTATTGGAGAACATCCTAACTGATATACTCAGGCAAATCTAAAACTCGGTTCCTAAAGATAGGCATTTCTTCCTTTGCTGTAGCAGACAAGGATGTATCATAAAGCTATGAAGCTTGAATTTCAAAACTTGTTTAGGACCCTTGTTAGCGTTCTACAAAATTTTACATTGGCAATTTTGTATTCTTTAAAGAATATCACATAAACTGTGTAGGTTCCAGGCTTTACCAAAACCTGTGAGATTATTTGAGAACACTTTGCCTTTCTTTCCAATCCCTTCCATTAGTGTCTTCCTAGAAGAGGAGTGACTTATCTAATTGGTAAATAGCTGAAGGCATTACAACACATGTGGCCTGGTCTCTCTTGACTCTTTCATTCAAATCTGCCTGCCACAGTGCTAGGCTAACCCCTGGATAACAAAAGGGAAACAGAAGCAGTGGCTACTATTAACCTCTTTTACCCAAATTGCCACTCTCATGTACATTTGGGATTTTTTTGTGGGAGGGTCAGCTCAGACTGCTTTAAGGAAGCATCTGTTAAGGCATGTGGAGCTAGGGATTGAACCATGGTCACCTGTGCCTGACTGGGTTTGTCCCAGCAGGCACTTAAATAGCTGAGCTAACCCACAAGCCCTCTCATGTACATTTGAAAGCTGATTTGTTAATATGATAGTTGTGGCAATTGTGAAGAAAGAACTCTTAAAAGGAATCTTTGGGAGACATGGAGAATAAGTAGTCAGGTAATAGAGCCTTTTGTATTTTCATCCATAGCTATCAATGGTGCAGGTGCTTACCTGTCCCTCTCCAATTACCCTCAGCTTATTTTCCCTTATATCAGAGATTATCTGTGCCTGGGAAGCAGTGCACTTCTGTCATGACTGCACAGATCAATTCTACAGGATGAATTTGGGTCCCATTTTGACCTCAAATCCAAGCTGTTTTCCCTATTTCAACATAATAAACAACAACACAGATAGTCACATCTAATGCTAATGTATATTTATTTCTCAACTCATGAAGGTGAACAGTATGATGATCACCCTGAAATACAAACAGAAGCCGCTGACTGCAATGACATGTATACAAATAGTAAATGACCAACAACAGCCATGATGTATATATAAGAGCACTAAATGACCATTAAATACAAAGCAGACCAGTAGATGCTATGAAAGACACAGATGCAGTCACACAGTAACTCCAGATCACAGGGATTTTGCATCAAAAAGAATATAACATACATCCTTATTTATGGAGGTAACTCCAGTGCAAACATTTTATACACACTCAATTATATTAGGTTGAACATTTTTGGAGGCACAAAGTATTTGAATGTCAGCATTTTCATATGGCCAACCAATGTTACCAACATGGAAAGTATTCACAATTGCAGATGCTCCTTGACTTATGATGGGGATATGTCCTGATAAACCTATCTTAAATTGAAATTTCCATAGATTAAAAATATGTTTTACACACCCAACACCAGTGACACAATGTACTGGGAGTTACGGCTCAGTGCCACTGCCCACCATCATGGGACAGTAGCCTAGGACTAGATCAAAATTCCAAATGCAAAGTAAGCTTCTACTACATGGGGATCACTTTGACACTATGGTGGAGTCAAAAAATTTTAAGTCAAACTGTCCTAAAGTAGGACTGTCAGTTGTTGATCTGGAATCTGGTTCCACTGCACTATAGTTAGCGTCTGCAGACCTCTGGCTGAAGCATCACTTGCTTCCCCTCACACTTGAAAAGTTTTCACCCTTGTCTAATATATTTTTGTAGTACAATATTGTATGTAATACTTTTCTGATACAAGTTATATGAACATTTTTGGTGATTTCATAATCCGTTGCAGCCTTTCCAATATTCTGGTTTCTTGGCATCTCTTACTGTTGGCCTCCTTTGCATCAGATATCCACTTCTATGTTCATACGTTTTCAGTACTGGGGAATTATATCCAGGCCTTGCAGATGCTAGGCAAACACTGCCGCACAGCGCCATGTCCCAGCAATGTGATCATATCTTTAACACTGGAACATCTGCTCCCTCTTGCTTCTAGGATATCACTGTCTTTTGATTCTTCTCTGACTCACTGGGCACATCCTGAGTATATATACTCTGTTGTTTTCTTCTCATCAGTCAACCTATGTATATGCAAGAGTAGCCAAAGCTTGATTTTTAAATGTCTTTTCTATATACTTATCCTTTAAGTGATCTCATCCCATCTCATGGCCTTAATGCTATCTGAATATTGATGATTGTTATGGTTTAAATGTTTTTCCTCCAAAATTTAGGAGTTTTCAATGTGATATTATTGAGAGGTGACCTTCAGGATGTGAGGAAGTCAGGTAAATTGCTACCTTTTACATAGGATTGTAAAAGGTAGCACTTTTGGCCTTTTTACTTTTTCTTTCTGTGATGTGAAGATGCAGCATGAGAACCAGAAACTTGATCTTGAACTTCCCAACCTCCAAAATAGTGAGAAAATAAATTTTACAAAGTATATTATGCAGTCTCAGGTATTTTGTTATTGTGTGATAGTAGGGTTTGAACCTAGGCTTACACTGAACCAGCACTCTTTTGATGTTTTATTTTGACATGGTCTCCTTCCATCACTACATTACCCAGGCTGGATTTAAACTTTTAAATCCTGTCTCAGTCTCCCAGAATGCTGAGGTTACAGGCATTTGCTACTATACCCAGCTGATTTTTTTCTTAACACTTAACTCACTACACCAGCAAATCCTATTGGTTTTACCTTCAAAATAAGTGATATCTGGAATCCAACCACTTTTCCCCACATTTGCTTCTGCTTTCATTCAAGTTACTCTCCTCTCGACTCTAGCTTTCTCCCATGAGTCAAATCTCCATGTAGGTCAGGTCACTTTTGTCTGTCACTTCAGTCCAGTGACTTCCCTTCTTCCCTTAAAGTGTTCTTAGTGTGGTCTGTAAGACTACTTAGCTCTGGTTAGCTTCCGACTAGCTGTCTAATCTCATAACATATAAGTTTCTGCTTTTCTCATGATAGTTCATCCAAATAGGTCTTCTTTCTGAATTTCAGACATGCTGAAGAAGTTCCACATGAGACTGCTCCATGATCTGGATTGTTCTTTGCCAAATATATGTGTGGATCATTCAACCATTCAAATCCTTCTAAGGGACTTCTTCCTACAGCTTCACATTTTAGGTACCACTGTAAAGATACTCTCTCCTCCTTGCCTCACTTGACCTGATGGAAAATGTTATCCCTACCTGATATGATACGTATTCTCCTTTTTATTTTTTAACAGAAGTTTCCCTGTAACCAGAATGAGAATTCCATAAGAGCAAGACATTTTTTGTTTTACTTCTATATTCTCAGCACATAGCATGATGTTTGGCATGACCAGTGAATATTTGTGGGCTAAATGAATTAATTAAAACGGCTGCATTAAAATCATATACCAAATGAGATCTAAAGTAATACAAAGGATTACAGAATTATAATTGGATTGTTTTCCAGAAGTTTTTAAGTTGGCCATTTGGAAACCAGTATACATATATATCTCATACAAGGAGGAAGCACTGTCACTCCCACAGGGACAAAGCTGAGGCTTCTACTAAGTAACTTTGTCTAGGTGTACTGATTCTGAGGTGTGTACACCTAACCACTACAATAAATTTCCAGATCAGATTATGATATCTTATGTAAGTTATAGAACACTTATATAAAATAATCTATTAAAAAGGATGAAAAATGGAAGATACCCATCTTACATGCAAATAGTTGTATGTAGACTTTAGGTGAATTCTCTAGCTTTTAGATTTTGCAGCTAATCGCATATGTTGTTTCTTTTATATCAGCCTATCTCTTCCTATTATCTCTCCAACTTAGATTCCATGGTCCATCACTCACTTGCCACTACAATAAATGTTTTTTCCCTGCCCCCTCTTTTATTTGCCCATTCTGTAAAAACCCAATCCTAGATAAATACAGTTATCTGTAGCAACTACACGTCTGGATCTGGGATGCTCAGTACATTATGTATCATTAGAAATTCATGACAAGTACTATTCTGAATAGAAGAGATGATAGTGAACATCATTATTTTGTTCTTGATTTTATAGTGAATGCATTCAGTTTCCCCCCATTTAGTATGATGTAGGTTATTGGTTTATCACAAATAACCTTTTTCATATTCAGGTATAGTCCTATACATATTTTCTTCTGAGTTTTTATCATGAAGGGATGTTGGATTTTGTCAAAAGTCTTTTCTGCATCTGTTGATATTGTCCAGTGGTTTTTGGCCTTGCTCTTATTTATGGGATGTATTACCATATGTTGAACCATCCTTGCATCTCTGGGGTGAAACCTACATGATCATGATTTTCTTAGCTACTGTGTTGGATTCTCTTTGCTAATAGCTTGTTGAAGCTTTTTATATCTATGTTCATTAATGAGATTGGCCTACAGTCAAATCTTTCACTGGTTTTCAGGTTAGAGTGATACTGGCATCCATATGAATTTGGGAGCAGTCTGTCCTTTCACATTTCTTTGAAGAGCTTGAGGAGTATTGTTGATATAATGTCCTTAAAAGTTTTATAGGCTTCAGCAGTTGACTCCATCAGATCGTGGGCTTTTCTTAGTTGGTAGGTTCTTTTTTATTTAGAAGAGAATAAAAAATAATAAAACACGAGAACAAAATTTTAAAAAACAAAATGATAGGAATTCAAAAATGGTTGTTATATTGCACCTTGTTATCTTCAAAGTAGTTGCTCAGATTATCAGATATAAGTATGTAAAATTGGTCAAAATAAAAATTTTAAGCATTTCTTCTCTCTTCAATAAAAAAAAATAGAAATTAGTAGACAGGGATAGGAAGATAGCCCAGCAGTCTAAGCACCTGCCTGGCAAGTGCAAGGACCCAGTTTCAATCTCCAGTTCTGCATACCATGCCTGCCCTCGAAGCCTGGGTGCTCTGTGCTGGACACTGAAACTAGGTGTGGGGGCGCATACCTGTAATACCAGTGCTGGGGTGGCTGAGACAGAAAGATCACTATGATGGCTGGGGAGATAGCTCAGTAGAATAGTGCTTGTCTGGCAAGCTCAAGATTCTGAGTTCAATCCCCAGTACCAAAAAAAAGAAAGAAAGAAAGAAAGAAAGAAAGATCACTATGAGTCTGAGTTACATAGTGAGAGCCTATACCAAACAAAGAAATTAATAAATGATTTTTAAAATAACAAAAAGAAATTAGTAGTATAATCATCTTAGCTATCTTGTATATGTACATACATGTTTTTCCCCTTCTTTCTTTTGACCTTTTCCTTATCCCAATTGTTATTTCCTTTTGAAGTTGGTAGATTCTTTACTATTGAGTAATTTTTTTTGCTTATAATTGCATTGTTAAGTGTGTTTAGGTCTTCTTGGGTTAGTTTTGGTAATTTGTATGTGTCTAGGAATCTTTCCATTGCTTCAAAACTTGCTAGTTTATCGGAATATAATTTTTTGAAGTAGGAACTATTTTTCTGGGTTTAGCTAAAGCAATTAGACAAGAGAAAGAAAGAAAAGGGATATATGAAATGAAGAACTCAGATTATCATTATTAGTGGATGGCATAACACTCTACATGAAAGACCCAAAGAATTCTACCAAAAAAAAACCCCTTAGAATAACCAGCAGCAACAGAGTAGCAGAGTACAAGATTAACACATGAAAATTGGTAGCATTTGTATACACCAACAAATAATGGAATGAGAAGGCTATAATGAAAACAATACCACTCACAGAAGCTTCAAGAAAAATGAAATAGCTAGGAATAAATCTAAACAAAGAAGTGAAATACATCTACAAACAAAACAACAGTACCTGAAGAAGGAGATTAAAGAAAACATCAAAAAATGGGAAGATGAATGCCAGCCAAATAGCTTAGTGGATTAAAGCATCTGTAAGCAGGTGCAGGGACTGGGGGTTTGATCCCCTGCCCCCAGGGTGCACTGAGACAGCAATTGAGACTGGGCATGGTGGCACATGCCTGTAATCCCAGCACTTGGGAGGCTGTAAACAGGTGAATTGCTACAAGTCCGATCTAATAGTGAGACCCTGAACGCCAGTGGGGAAGGAAGAGGGGCTTGGAAGGGGATAGCAAAATGAAACAAGCATCCTGTGTCCATGTGACCACTGCCATGATGACTGTAAACTGCATGAATTGCAAACATTTACAGTACTAATAAAAATATCTATGACAATCTGATCCTCAGTACTCTGTAACAATTCATGATGCTCAAGTACCTTATCTCTATTTTCAAAAATAAACTCAAAATTTTTATCTACCATTTCTTCCATTGCCCTTAGATTGGCTTATTGGCTTATTTTCTTTATGGAGAAAATACAAATTTCACAAGGAAATTACTTTAATTTTCTGCCACCAAATCTATATACATCTATATTCTTCCTTTTATAATTCTATAATGGTACACACCTACCTACCTACCTTCCTACTTACCTATTGTGTTGGGGACTGCATGCAGGATTCACACTGAAGTACATCACAATTCTTTTTTGTTTGTTTGTTTTGAAAATATCAATTATTTAATCAGGTTCTTAGTAAGAAATTTAGAACACTAATTTATGAGGATAAATTCCATTTGTCAGAGCAAAATTGGATCGCAAGTAGCCCTACAGCTGAGGAACAACTTTTATTTTTGGTAAAATCTGTGAGTACATTGCTTTCTGATCCACCTTACATTGCTCTGAAATCTGGTATCCTCTTTCTTGGTGTCAAAGATCTCATCCTCCTGGTGTCTCAGTTTCTTCAATTTTTTCTTGAAGTAAGCATCAGTGAGGCATTTGGGAATTTTCACTTTGCTGATACAAATTTTTGTAGATGTGGCAATGACATATTTCTGGTGTGTTCTTTGTAGGGAACATGATTAAGGCTAAGAGGCCCAATCACAAGTAGCAAGCCCCTGGCCAACTGCTTCAGGAAGACCACTGTCTTGCCTCTGTGATGCCCGGCAAGGATGATCAAGATAGTGCCAGGAGTGATGCCAACTCAAAGTTTCTGCACATGATGCCTGAAGGGTTTCTTGCTGTGGGTCAGCAGCTTTTGGGGGCACTTCTTTAGTAGGGTGGTATCTAGGCATTTTTCAAAGCTTAACCACCAGGGTACCACCATTCTTGTCACCACTGATTGGTTTTGTGATAGTAACATCCTTCTTTTTCTTATCAACCTTCAATTTTGCAGCTGTGTACTTTCTCTTGCACAAAGCCCTTCTGGAATATGTAGCAGATTAAGAGTATCTACTAATTCCTCTGACCAGGACAGGATTTCAGCTGCCCTGGAGCTGCCCTTTCTTGGACTTTTTTTTTTTTGCTTTCACCTTACTCTTTTTACCAGTACCACTGACAGCAGCCTTCTTGGCTTTGGGTTTCTTCTCTTTTCAGTTTGCCTTTTCAGTTTTTTCACCTGCCATCTTGCAAGGTGGGAAAAGAGCCTTTTCGGTTTATTTTTAGACAAAGTCTTGCTAAGTCCTTAAATTGCAAACCTCCTGCCTCAGCTACCCAGAGTAGTGGACTGAGCTCATATTTGCAAACCTGCCTCAGCTACCCAGAGCAGTGGGCCTACAGACATGTTTCATCATGCCTGGCTACTCCTCTTAAATCCAGTTCCACTTGTCTTTTGGGATCCAGCCTTTTTCTCTTACATCTCCTTCTTGTATTTTCTTGATATTAGCATTTAAATAGATCTCTCTTATGTTAAGAAAAAATCCTCCACTTTTTTCTGGTGCTAACCTCCAACAAGCATAGTCAAAATCCTCAAAAGAGAAGTAGACAGGAAGTTCTAAAATGCTGATCCATGTACTGGTACGAGATTATTGGGAAGTTCTTATATATCATTGGTAAGTGAAGAAATAGATAAGCGAATGTTGTTTATGTCTGTTTATGTAGCACATTATCTCTTTAAGGTTACCAAGTGCCTTCTTCTGAAGACTGTCCTTTATTTTGGTATATCCTTTTTTTTTTTTTTTTCTTTTTTTGTGGAACTGGGGATTGAATTCAGGCCCTTGCACCTGCCAGGCAAGCACTTATTCTACCTAGGTATCTCCCCAGCCCTGTTATATCCTTTTTACTTGAAAATATTTAAAGATTTTTTAAAAATTGTAAATATTTAAAGATTTTTTTTAAACTGTAGAACTTGGGACAGTAGGGTAATGAGAAAAAAAGAAAAGAATGAGTTATATCATGTCTAGGTACAAATTCCCTATAGTGAATGTGATCACTGTATATACCTAAAATGTACCAATAATCTTAATTTCAAAAATGGTAGAACTAGTAAATAGAATTTATGAAATACTTATGCTTTGCAAAATAAAAACTTGCAGACTCTAAAGATAGTATAAAAATTATTGGTATTTATTGATCTGGTGATCTGTTTTTAAAAGTACCTACACTAATGCTCAAATTAGAAACTTAAGAGTTGCCCTGACTCCCTCTTTTTCTTTATCTTCTACACTTAACTTTAATGGCTAGAAAAGTTACTTATGTTAACAATTCTGTCAACCAACACACTGAGCTAGGTACAATAATTTCTTGTCTCCACAGTGCAATGAATTTTTACCTGGAGTCATCATTTTCACTCTTTTATCCAAAATGTCCTCTAAATTGCAATCACAATTTGCATTTCAAAATGCAAATTTAGTAATATAACTTCTTTGCTGTCAGTGGTCTCCTACTAACCTTACTACCATGAAGACCAGCATTTTCAAACTCTTATTTGCTTTGGCTTCTCTGGCTTTGTTTCTCTCACTGTTCCTTTATCATTTTCTTTTAGCTGAAAAGCAGTTTCTCCAGTACACCCTGTCGTCTCCTATCTCGTCATTCCTGCCCATGAGATTTCTGCATGTGGAATGCGTCCTCTCCTGCCAGTCACTGCACACATTTCTCCTCCTCATTCTCACAGTTTCCCTTGACACAGGTCCTCCTTAGAGAAGCCTTCCTTGGCCTGTATCTATCACATCAACCCTGTTCACTCTACCAACCAAATCTCAGATATAATTGCCAGTAATTTGCAAAGTTATTTCATTAACCATGTATGAATCTTTTTATGTCTGCTTCTTTAATCTTTAAAGTCAAAATAAAGATCTTATCTATGCCATTTATCACCATATGTGCAATATCTAGCACAGTGTCTGACTGTGGGTACACAACCAGGACATGGTGATGACATAACTGATTATTTATACAGCTGAGAAAACCTCTATAAATAAAAATGCTTAGTGGGAAAAGCACTCCCTTCTAATCTGGACTCTATAAGCCTCTCCTCTCCTTTCCTTTCCTTTCCTTTCCTTTCCTTTCCTTTCCTTTCCTTTCCTTTCCTTTCCTTTCCTTTCCTTTCCTTTCCTTTCCTTTCCTTTCCTTTCCTTTCCTTTCCTTATTTCTTTTTCCTACAAATAGAAATGCTGTCTTCATACAAACAGAAATGATAGCAACACTGTCACACCCATATGTAGGAAGTCTCCGTTATGATGGCCAGTAGAAAAGTGTGGCTCTAGAATAAGTACTGGGTCAAGGATCAAGTGGTGAGAATACCTTGGGTATCAGGTGGTGGTAAGAAGTGGACATCCAGGGAGAGGTCATTAGGTTCCTGGAGACAAGGCCTCAGGACTGACATAGTGTGCGGGCTTCAGTCTTTCTCTGGCATTCTGCATCACTACGTGATTTCTTCTTCTACACAAACTCTCCATTGTTATGCCGCTCACCATGAGGGCTTCGCCAGCACCGAGGAGGCGCCACCGCAATGCCCTACGTCCTTCAGACCGAGAGTGAAATAAACCTCTTTATAAAGTATTCAACATCAGGAATTTAAATGTATTGATGAAAAGTAATTAAAAACATTACAAATATCTTCTCCTAGTACAGCTTAAATTCATTTCCTTATTTTGCCTTTCATTTACATAAAATATATCAAAGAGTTTTGTACATACAAAAATTTATACATCATTAACATATACAATATGAATCAGAGAGAAGCATATAGTGCTCACTATCGCTGTAATCTGTGCCATAAATCTATCACCTTTGGAATTTTCTCTTATTTTCATGTGTGTATAATAAGATAACATAAGATTTACCATCACAGCAGATTTTTTTAAGTATATAATACAGCATTTTTAAACTATAGACATTATGTTTCATAGTTACTGTCCAGGACTTAGCGTGTACAACTGGGACATTATACCTTTTGAACAATACCTTTCCATACCTTTTCCTTCTCTCAGCAACTTCTGATCTACTTTGCTGTCATGAAGTTGACTGTTGTTACATTTATTAAACAAATAGTTTCATATATCATTTGTTCCTCTGTGTCTGGTTTGTCACTTGGTATGATATCTTTAAGGCTCAGCATGCTGTAGCACATATACAGAACTTCATTTGTTATGATTTCCCTTGTTAGTATATATATATATATATATATATATACATATATATAATGTATATCACATTTTCTTTACCCATTATGTGTCAGTGAGAATTTAGGTTGTGTCTCTGTTGTGGAAATTGTGAGTAATGCTATAAAATATAGGATTGCAGATATACACCCACAAATAGGATCACTGAATTATATATAGTTCTAGTTTTAGTTTTGTGAGGAATAAATAGTAGCTACCCTTACCAACCAATGTACACGAGACCCTTTCTGTCTACATCCCCACCAATATTTGTCAACTGGTTTTTGTTTTTTCGTTCTTTCTACAAGCCAGCCTAACAGGTATAAGCTGATATCTCATTATAGTTTTAATTTGCATTTCCTTGATGATGAATAATGTTGAACATTATCATGTTTGATGGCTATTTATATGTTCTTTGGGGAAATGTCTATTGAGTTTTTTTTTTTTTTTCTATTTCTATTGAGCTGTGTAACTTTCTTGCATGTTGTATTTACTTACCATCATACATATGCTTGGCAAACATTTTCTTTCCTTCTATAGGTTATCTCTTTGCTTTCTTGATCATTTTCTTTGATGTGAAGAAGCCTTTTAAATTTGAAATCCCACTAGAGTATTTTGGTTTGTTTACCTTACTTTTGGTGTCGCTTCCAAGAAATCATTGCAAAGCCAATGTGCAGATGTTTTCCTCCTAGGAATTTTAGGGTTCATGCTTTATGCTTTTCTTTAATGTATTTTGAATTGATCTCTGTAGAGGGTGTGAGATATGATTATAATTTTATTCTTTGTGTATATATCCAGTTTCTCCAACACCACTCATGAAAGATGATCCTTTTCTCATTGTGTAATTTTGTCAAAGTTCAGTTCACTGTATATATGGATTTATTTCTAGACTTTCTATCTGTACAGTAGTATGTATACAGTATGTCCATTTTGTGCTAGTATCACATGATTTATATTACTATTAGCTTTGCAATATATTTTGAAGTCAGTAAGGGTTAATCTTCCAGGTTTCTTCTTCTTGCTTAAAATTACTTTGGCTGTTTGTGATCTTTTGTGGTTCACATCTTCTAGATGTGAATTTCAGGACTCATTTCTACTTGGAAAATATTTTCATTGGAAGTTTGGTAGAGACTACATTGCATCTGTAGCTGGCTGTGGGTAGTATAGACATTTCAACAGTGTTCTTCCACACTGTGAGTATGGGGTGTTTTGCCCCTTATTTTTCCCTGCCTTAATTTCCTTTATTAGTGCTTTACAGTTTCCAGTGTAGAGCTCTTTTATCACTGTTCTGTAGTGTCTAGTGTAGAACCTTTTATTGAGTTAAATTTATTCCTAAGTATTAAAACAAATTTTCTTTGGTGGTTCTGTGGATTGAGAAAATAGCTTTTGCCATTTAACTGATGGTTGAACTTAATTTTCTTATTTCATTGGTTCTTTTTCTTCTTTTGTTGATGTTCATCAAGGATACTGATCTGTGTGATCCTGCCTGATAAAAATAATTTGAAAAGTATTGTCTGCTATTTTTTGGGAAGAGTTTAAGGATTGGTGTGGTAGAATACTCCTGTAATACCAAGCACTCTGGGAGGCTGAGGCAGAAGGATTCCAACTTTAAGCTCTGCCTGAGCAATTTAGTGACTTAAATGAGTCTGTCTTAAAAACGGGTGAAGGCTGTGGATCCAATCTGCATTATCATAGGAAAAAAATGAATTGGTATAATTTTTGAGAGCTTATAATGGATTAATTTGAATTAATCTATCTAGTATCTTCTATTTTATTCAGTATTTTAATTATACAAATCCCGTACAAATTAAGCATTTTATTCTTTTTTTTTTCAGAATTGGGGATTGAATTTAGGCCCTTGCGCTTTCCAAGGAAGCACTTATCCCATTGAGCCATCTCCCCAGTCCAAGCATTTTATTCTTTTGCATAATTTTGTTTAGCTTTACAATTAAAATATCTTTAGTTACTCTTTGTTTCCTGCCACATCAAGTGTGGCTGATGGATTCCTGACAGGGGCTACAGGAGATTAAGACAAAGCACATAGGAAAGAAAACAAAACAAAACAAAACAGGGCAGAGTGGGACTGAGCTGTCCAGTGGAAAGGCAGCATCTGTATGCCAGCCTCTGGGTCTTTATTTATATGCGGTAAAAAGCTGGGAAGCTCATGACAGATAGAAAGTGCAAGGTCTCAGTATTTTGCTGAGCATCCAGACAGTGGAATATTTTCAGAGGTGTTTGTGCTGTGGCTAATAGGACCAGAAGCCTGCTGAAAAGCAACTGAGCTGGAGGTCAACTTATTCACAGGATCTGCCTCTGGTCGTTCCTGTTCCTGAAGCTGCCTTTGATCTAGTCTGAGCTTACCAACCTCAGGCTGAGCCCTCTCCACATTTTCCAACTGTGATGATCACTTTCTTTTAGCCTAGACTTCTTTTTAAAATATATTTTCTTTTCATTAATGATCTGCCAGTGAATGTGAGATTTATTAGTGTCTTTATATTAGCTCTTTGTAGAAAGATAATTTCATAGAGTATATCATTCTCGATTGAGAATTATTTTAAGTCATAGAAGATGCTTCTGTTGTATTTTGGTTTTATGCCTGTTGGTGAGAAGCCAGAAGTCACCTAAATTGATACAGTTTTATGGATTTATGGCCATTCTTTTCTGCTTTTGGCTTTTCCCCCATGTAATTCATTAAGTTTTTATGTGTGTTTTGCTATTTATCAGATTTGGGATTCTCTGGGACTCCTTAAGGTCTATTGTTCAGCTGGGCATAGTGATGCATTCCTATAATTCCAACACTTGGGAGGCTGAGGCAGGATTGTTGCAAGTTTGAGACCAGCCTGGGCTACAAAGTGAACTCTAGGCCAGCCTAAATTGCATAGCGAGAGACCCTACCTCAAAATGACCAAAAAAAAAAAAAAAAAAAAAAAAAAAAAAAAAAAAAAAAAAAAAAAAGGGTGTCTGAAAAATTCCTTACCTCTAATCTCTATTGCCTCTTCTATGATCTATTATTTTTGTATTACTTTAACTGGCCATATATTAAAATTCTCATGCCGTCCCTTTAACTTGTCATTTGTAACACTTCTCTTGATTGTGCGGCTGAGACTGTGGTCTATTAGGGAATCTTCTAAATTAGTAATTTTCTCTGGCTGTCTCATCTGTTTAATTCATCCGATCGTTTTTTTTTTTTTTTTTTGTCTTGTTTTGAGACAGGGTCTTACTGTGTTGCCCAGGTTCATCTTCAAGTACAGGGCTCAAATACACCTCTTGCTTCAATCTCCTGATTACTGGGACTACAGGTATGCATCACTACCACACCAAACTCTTCCTTTTTCTGAAACCCATACTTTTGTTCAAGGATGCAATGTCTGTCCCCCCTTTTCCCCTCCTCCTTTCTTCCCTCCTTCTCTCCCTTTCTCTCACCGATGATGGTGTCTGGTTTCTTTATAGTTTGAATGTGAACTGCTTATTTTCCTTGCAATTTTCTTTTCTTTTTTTTGGTGGGATTTACTTTAATGCAGAACCAAGTGGGGCACTTTTGAATTCACTTCTTTCTTTGAGGTCCTCCACTCTTCTCTCTTAGAATCAGAAATAGAGTGATTTTGGGTTACAAACATACCTAAGGCCAGCTAGTGGTTACATCTTAGGGATGCTATTAATTTCCTTTCCTCCTATTCAGTATCAAGTCAAAAGACAAAATGATTGTCTCTTCTTTGTGTAATAAGATTTGTATTTCATCACTACCTCCATGGAGATACAATTGCGATATTGTATATAATTTCTTCCTGAGCAAGCTCAGGCCTCCTGTATTTCTGAAATTTGCCATAACAGAAGCTTCAAATCTGATTTGGAATAAACTTCCAGGTGAGAGAGAGCAAACTTTTTTTTTTGGCTGAACCAGGGATTGAACTCAGACCCTTGCACTTGCCAGGGAAGTGCTTATTCTACTGAGCCATCTCCCCAGTCCCAAGACAGCGAACTTACTCCTTTATTCCAGAATATTGTTCCTTTTTCTGTTAGCAATCTATACCTTTCACTCTCTTTATGCCAGATGAGTAGCACTTTAAAAATACTTTAGGTATTTGATTGTTTTAATAGAGACTATCATTTATGGTAAATGATCTGTTGTATTACTGAGAGACGTGGCACTGTGAAATCAAAACTCTCCACCTTTCCCTGAATTTGATGTGAGATGAAATTCTTAGAAAACAAGAAAAAGTTAAGTCCAGTGGATATTTGTCTTTTACATTATGTAAATGGTACAGCTATAAGCACTATTTCCTTCAACTCCTGGGTGTGAGTCACAGAGAGGAGTTGAGGCAGAATAACATAAGACTGGAAGTATTTTTGGAAGTGTAAGATGACTACTTTTTTATTTCTTTGATCATTAATTTTCTAATATTGATGAGAAAACTGAAGTTCTTGTACAGTTGAAATTGGGTAAGATGTGGAATTTATTAGAGCTAACATTTCTATTATATTGAAAATATTAATATATATACTATGAACACTTAAATAATACTGTATTATGCATTAAAATGTTAATAATTTACTAGGTTTATAAGTAAACTATCAAAATTAAATAATTGTAACAAATTTTTGAGAGCAGAGGAAATACATTTCTACACTTTCTAACTCTTAAATACCACATTGCTTGTTACCAAGGCAAGCCTCGATCCTCATGAGGGGATTGGGGTAGGATTTCTAGTAGTGAACATGGGTACCAGGGTCTCTAATTTTTGGACCTGAAATGATGGGAGCAGCTACAAGCAGGGTCTGATCTTTTTTTTTTTTTTGTCTTTTTGAGACAGGGTCTCACTATGCAGTTCAGGCTGGCCTTAAGCTCACTTTGTAGCTCAGGCTGGTCTCGAACTCACAACAATCCTCCTGCCTCAGCCTCCTGAGTGCTGGGATTACAGGCCTGCGCCACCATGCCTGGCTCGGTCTGATCATATTGTATTGAGGATGTCTTTGATCTCTTTCTTGGGAAGCTCATTTACATATTTCTGGTAAAAGGCTACCAGGTCTTTGGAGATGGACTATAGAAAGCTTAACTGAAGGTCTGTCTTCACATGGACCCAGAAATCTACATCTGCAAGCTGCTACTTGCTCAGAAGCAGAGCAAGATCCATTAACTTGTATTGCAGCATGAAGTTCTTGATCACATCCAGGTGATGCCTGTTTGTCTTGATAAGCTTGTTGTCCTTTTAGAGTGTGCCACAGTTGTGGCAATCTTCTTGCTTTGAAAACCTGCGTGGACTGCAGCAGGCAGCACAGGTGAGAACTGCTTACTGCATGGTACTGCAAGCAGGAAAGGGAAGCTCAGTGTCACCCAGGCCACCCTACCCTACATTTTTTTTTTTTTCTTTTAAAGTGTCTTAGTTAAAAAGAATAAAAGAATGAATAGCTGTGCTCCAGAAGAGTCAAGGAGATAAGGATTTCTAGTTCAGGAAGAATGAGCATCAAAAGCAGTATGTTTCTTAGCTGGCCTGTCACTAATTTTAGGTGGACTAAAAGATAAGATGAACTGAGGAGATAGAATTTTTAAGGTGAGTAAATACAAGGTTACAGTAGTGTGGATGGTGAGTCATTGGAATTGTGGGTGGGAGACAGCAAAGACAGGCAGATTTCAGGAGGCTTCAGGACACTGATGTGAAGCAATGCAGAGGTGTAGTGGTCATGAGTGTGGATGGTATGTTTCCAAGTATGTCTTCTTTTTTATTTCCAAGTCTGTCTTGATAGATGAGGGTAGTGAGAAATTTCAGAATTAGTGGTTAGGGCCATGGAACATAATTCTCCAACTCAGTACACTGGAATGAGATCTGAATTCAGTTAGGAAAGAATAAGAGGGGGCATTTCCAGAGGAGATTCAAAAGTAAATGTACTGCATTTGTAGGAGAGCAAGAGACTGATGTTCCTCTTTATTGCCCAAACTGGCTTTCAAGAACTGGGCTTATGGGACTCTGTCTCAGCCTTCCAAAACCTATGGTTATAGGAATGCACCATGAAGACCAACTTTTCTTTAGTCTTTGACTAGACGCTCAGATCGTTGCTCATCTTTCTACTGTTGTGCTTCTACTGAAGCACACTGATATGGAATGAAATTGGGGTAGTAAAAGAAACAGATGAACAAAAGTAGGTCATAGTACATGGAGAGTTTGAATAGGCAGCAGTGTACTATTTAGGAGGCATTTAAGAAGATTTTGGGCTAGAAATAAAGAGCAAAGAACCATAACTATGGATATGGGATAATTATTTTCCATCAGAATAACTGCTGTTTCTCTGCTTCAAAGATAATCTAAAGTAGAATTTATGGGTCTGAAGAGCTGAAGAACAGTCTAGAACTGGGAGCTGAGTGGTATAAGGGCTTGCTTACCATGGACCAAAGGCCTTGCATTCAATTTTCAGGACCATAACAAGAAAACAAAACAAAGCAAAACAAAAAAACAAAAAGCTCAAGATAGTCTAAAGTCAACTGGTTATTTGAAACAAGTTGTTATGCTTTAGGCATCAGTTGACACACACAGAAGCCTAAGATGAATGAGCACTCAGGACCTGCTAAAGCTATTACCTTAAGCTTAGATTTTCTTGTGCCTCAGCTTCTCTTTGATTCATTTTTTTCTCATATTAAAAAAACCCAGAACACCCAAAAACAACTACAGGGAGACATATCTAGCAGTGAGATAAGAAGTGAGTAACTTAGTGACACAAGCATAAGGGATAATACAGAAAAGGAGCACACAGGAGACTAGAAGCTTAAATACTGAATATTTTTACTATGTGACTGAGTGCAGCATTACAATCATAATTAGAAATGTAATTAAATAAGGTTAACTTTGCCAGGCAGTATTTGGAGAAATGTTAGAAAGCAAAAACTGGTTAGAATAAAGAGCTATGTACTGCTTTTTTTTGTTCTTTTTCTGAAGAGTTCACTGACTACCAACAGGAATTAGAAAACTGTAGGATGGAAAAATAAACACATTAAGTAAGCACTGCTATATGTTTTCTTCTCTAGGAGCATTTAGCACAAGATTGCAAAATCTCATTAGCTGTGCAAACATTGTGTACAGAAAAATAGCCACCTACCTGTAGATATTAATCTGTAAGTCATCACTTCCCACTCTGAAAATAAAACTTAATATGAAGCAGTTTCAAACAAGGTTAAATGGAAGAGGCTTTTCTTCAGTTATAAAAAGGATCAGTAAAATGTGGGAGCATTTCACTGGCCTATGTTCTTACTACCCAAGGGATCAGTGACCAAAGAATGTGGAACTTGAGGAAGTCCTGACTAGGAGAAAGCACCAGAAGGCAGCCACACTGCCCAATTCTCATAGTGATCCTTGAGCTTGGCACACTTGCTGACTTCAAGGTCCCAGTTAAAACCTCAAGAACTGATGAGAGACTTCATGGGTTGCAAAATTCATGGAGACTGACTTTGGAGCTGGAGTTCAGCCAAGTTAAACAAAAATGTCTTCAGAAGAACAAGATCTACAGTTTCTATCATGTTCAGGATATAGTTCAAGTGTAATGTAAACATGCTCAAAGAAGAGGCAATCACCGGGGTAGGCAGAGCCCATGAACAAAAACCAAACCACATGGGACATACCTCAAAGAATGAACTGGGATCTCATCTTATTGCAAAGTTTTTGCACATACAATAAAATCACCAACAGAATAAAAACTCACAAATTGAGAAAAACTTTGTCAACTGTCCCTCAGTAAAAGGATATCTATCTAGAACATAAAAGCATTAAAAAAAAAAATCAAGCCCCCCCAAATTCAAAGACCCAATAAAAAAATGGGCATCTTGGATAAACACTTCAATGAAATACAAATGGTAAATAAACATGAAAATATACATTGAGATTCCACCTCACCCCAGAAAGAATGGCTATCAAGAAGTCAGCCAGTAAGTTGCTGGAGAAGTTGAGGGGAAAAAGGAACTCCTCTTCACTGTTGGTGGGAGTGCAGACTGTTATAACCACTATGGAAATCAGTGTGGAAATTCCTCAACTAGGATTAGAGGTTCCATTTGACATAGCTATTCCTCTCCTAGATATTTTCCCAGAAAAAGCAAAAACATACCCCAATGGTATGTGTGCATCCATGATTGTCACTTGCAAACCACCCAAATGTCCATCAACTGAGGAATGGATAAAAAAGATGTGGTATTTTTATACAATGGAGTATCACTCAACTATAAAGAATGGTAAATGAGGCTTTTATAGGTAAATGGATGAAAGTAGACTATACTCAAGTAAATCAGACTTGCATGTAGTAAACATTGCATTATCTTCCTAGTATAACAACCTTCAAGAATAAATAGATCTGAAAGGTACAATAGATATTGTGAAAAGAAACTGCTTAAAAGGGAAAGGAGAAAAGGGAAATAATATATATGCACGAGATAGTGAAGATAATTGTCTTACTAGTTTCTGTTGGTTTAATGAAAGGGGTAGCTAATTCTTCAATTTTTTTTTTTTACCAATTTTACATGCCTATATCTGGTGATCTGAACACTACTTTGAGGACAAAACCATTGTTGAATTCCTGTCATCTTGTTTTTTGGAATTCTGTGTTGTTTCTGATTTTTTGTTTGTAATAAAAAAAGACACTAGGGGCCGGCGAGATGGCTTAGTGGAATAAGCACTTCCTTGGCAAACGCAAGAGCCTGAGTTCAATCCCTGGTTCTGCCAAAAAAAAAAAAAAAAAAAAAAAAAAAAAAAAAAAAAAAAAAAAAAAAAAAAAAAAAAAAAAAAAAAAAAAAAAAAAAAAAAAAAAAAAAAAAAAAAAAAAAAAAAAAAAAAAAAAAAAAAAAAAAAAAATTAAAAAAAAAAAAAAAAAAGACAATCAGTGAAAAGCAACCCCAAATTAAACCAGACGATCCAGTGGAAATCTAGTTAAGTGCAAAAATACAATGTCTATAATTATTTTTAAACTGCAGTATGTGTAACAGCAGAGGTGATAGTGTCAGTAAACATGAAGATGGAATGACTGACATGATTTAATCTAAAAATCTCAGCATTTTCTTTTGGGTTAGCACTAATATCATAGATTACTAAGCCAGAGGCATGACTGTCTAGATTCCAGTAATGCTTTACATAAGAATTTCTATATTCTTCTGCAAGATGGAAAAATGTAAACCACACGACAATTTTTAGATGCTTTTTCTCTTCAGTGGAGATCAAACCCTGAGCCTCATGTGTGCTTGGCAAACAGTGAGCTACATCTTCCACCAAAGATGCATTCATTCTTAAGCTGTCATCCCTCCTGATTCACTTCAGTTCTTTGACTGTCTTGGTATAAACTGTCATGGGAGAAACTGGAAGAACACTTATCAACTATCTCTACTTTCCTCATTATTTTACAAACCCATGAAAGAGGGAATGCTTACCTTTAGTCTTTTCTAGTCCTGTTCACTGAAATAAGGGCAGAAAATAGAATATGAAGGTAAAGGAAGAACATACTATCATCAGAAGTGAAGGCAGACAGTTTAGTCTAGGGAAAACCAGTCAGTGAGCTGATGGTCTCTGGTACCAAGCTAATAACTGGGATCAAGATTTAATCCCCTAAAGGCACAGTAAATCAAAGTATAATTCTTATCATTTGTTTCAAAATTACCTGGAGTACTTTATTTTTTTTATCTTTAGGGAAGGATCATCAGGGTCTCACTACTAGACTAGACTCACAGTGATCTGCCTGTTTACAGCCTCCCAAGAGCTGGGATTATAGGCATGAGCCACCATGCCCAGTCTCAATTGCTGTCTCACTGTGCCCTGGGGGACAGGGCAGGCCAGGCAGGCCCAGGGATGAAACCCCAGACCCTGTGCCTGCTTGCAGGTGCTTTAATCTGCTATTTGGCTGGCCCTTAGAGTACTTGTTAGAATGCAAATTTTAAGCTTAACACTGGACATACTAAAATCTTTGAGTATACCTTGGAAATCTATATTGGAAATTCACAGATGCCCTAGGTGGTTCTTACGGATATAATGTCAAAGAGGTTTTAAAGGAATGAGCTGGCAAAAGCAGACAACAGATCAAGTTCTTAGGTTTTATGCCCGTGAAACTACTGACACTCTGAGCTGGACAGTTCCATGTTGTAAAGGGTTATCCTGTGCATGATAGGCTGTTTAACAACATCCCCATCCTCTTCCCATTGTCTCTTAAATGTTTCAAATAAAAATGCATCCAGACATTGAAATATGTCCCTTAGGGGCCGGGTAGATGGCTCAGTAGAATAAGCGCTTCCCTGGCAAGTACAATCCCTGGTTCTGCCCCCCTCCCCAAATAAAAAGAAGTAGTCCCTTAAAGATAGCATCTGATTGAGAACTACTGCTTTGGGGGATTCCAGTAGTAAGCATGGTCCCAATCCAAAGATCAGAAGCAGAAGGAAAAGGCAACAGGGGAATGTCCAAACATTAGAAGGTACAGTTATAGCTAGATCTCCAGTAAGAACTGATGTATAAAATGGACACTAGTACTTGCTATCTTGCTGGTAGAGGGGCCATTTAACTCTACATTTGGTGACAGAAGGAATATAAAGAGCACTAGGTAGGATCTGAAAGGTTAGGCCAAGTCTAAATCTTTGTGCATTAGATTCAACATGGTCTTTTAAAAAGACACTAACTTTATATGGTTGACATTCTGCCAACTTCATTGTTGTATCAGAATTCTCCATGGAATCCAGGCATTTTATATAAAATCTGGATTTGGAACATTCACTGGAATTAAGAAGCCATCTACAGTACTGTGCTCAGGAATTTAGAAATAAAGACCTTGGCAACACTTAAGTGTCTGAACCTCTTTAGTAGCTCTCATTCCATTGTATAAATCAGGATAAAAACATTACATACATATATCCATACATAATAGCACTACTTTCTATCTTATTGCCTAAAAGATGATTCCTTAGTTTGCCTAAATACCTGTTCTGATATTTGAACCATCCAGCAGGGCCACGTGGTAGAACTCAATGACTGAGCACTCATTTAGCATGTGCAAAGCCTTGGGTTTTATTCTTAGACTACAAAGAAAAACAGAAACACCACTGAAAGCCTCACTTGTCACAGTTTTAAACTTCATTCTATCAGTACTCAGTATCCATCATATCAATCTAGGGACAATAAATCAATACAACATCCACAAGTAGCTGGGAAACAAATTTCTTAGAGTAGCATTTAACATATTAGGACAAGAAATCCAGAAAAGAATTCTGTGAACTGTTAAGTTTCATTTCCATATGAAATACTTCCTTTAACTAAAAAAGTAAACTTATGAAAAATGTTAAACTTTATTAATTATGCTGACACTGGATTTTTATTAAGCAATAATTTCACAACAGCCAAGAATTGTACAAAGTACTGCCACTGAATATTTTATTTAGAAAAAGGAAAAAGAGTAGGCAGAAACAAAAATCCTGGTCATTTGCAGTATCTATCAGCTTTCAATTTGGCCCTCCTGTTGGAAGACAAAAAGTAATCAGTGTGAGACAACATATATAGAGTCAAATGCTACTAAGTAAAATTCATGCTTAGAAATTGTATGTTCAGTTTTTTGCTATATTACAACACATTACATTTTTTATTTTTCAACTTTCTTTTAATACAAAATTGATTGTAATCTTATGAAATCTGTTTTCCCCTAGAATTAACAAATGTTGCATGAGAACTTTCAATTCACAACAGCAATTTAAAATTAATTACTTGTGAAGCCTGCCCTAAGTTGTTAGTGGGTAGAATGCTGTATTTGTATAATGTTGAAGTGACAGCACAAACAGCCTATTCTATTTTAGAGTTTGTGCCCTGAATGTATTTTATATCCACTTATTAATTTCTCATTAGATTAACATACTCAGCTCAAAAGAATTCTTACATTTACTGATTTCTGTTAAGAACACCATCAACTAATTAACAAAAAAATAGTATGATTAAGTATGTTTTTATGTGATAATGAAAAAGAAAGGTTAAGAATAATTTTGCAACACAGGATATGAACGACTAGCACACATTACCAAATCCTCTTTTAATGTGGCAATTTATAGATGTAAGCATATAGCTAAGCCTCTATTTTTATGTTACTAACCTAAGACTCATGATTGTGAACTTTTTAGGGCTTTCAATGATACAAACAGCCAACTGTGGCACGCATGCCTTAGGTTTGTCACCACTGACCTAAGACTTTGTTTATTACTTATTTCTTTTTTCTAAGACATTATTTAAAGAGAAGTATAAATAAATATTGGCCAGGCATGGTGGCAGATGCCTATAATCCCAGCATTCAAGAAGCTGAGGCAGGATTGCTGTGAGTTCTAAACCAGCCTGAGTTACAAAATCAATTCAAGGCTGGCCTGAACTGCACAGCAAAATCCTGTCTCAAAAAGACCAAAATCAAAACAAAAAAAAGAAAGAAAAAAATTAATAATAAATAACAATGTGCTACATAAATTTCTAACTCTGGTTCTAATAGTTATAAGTATATAAAATTCTTTCAATCAAAACTAATTTCTTCCAATAAAGTATATAAGTAGTTTAGACACTAGCTATTGATTTTAAATATTCTTTGTTGGCAACCTTTTCCCAGATTTATGCTGTCTACTCCTGGTAATTTTGCCATATATATGTTAGAAATAAAAACAAAAAATTTGAAAATTACAGTATGTTAGAAAGAACATGGGTTTATCTGTGCTATTTCTTGACTGCCTGAAACAGTAGGAAAACTGTAAATCTGTATTTACCTGTCCAGAAGTGTCTCATGCAAAAATCCATCTTTCCGAGCCTTTTTAAGAATTTTACTGTCTTCTTTACTGATTTTAAGTTTATGGTCTTGGAAACTCTGAAATTTTTTTCTGTAAAGAAAGTATCTTTGTTGAAAAAAGTATTAAACTTTGATTATAAATATATCCTGATGAATATAAAAATACTATTAAAGACTTTTTTGGGCTGGCCAAATGGATTAAAGTGCCTGCAATCAGGGGCGGGGCCTGGCGGTTGGATCCCAGGGCCTGCCAAGCTGGCCCCATCCCCAGGGTGCACTGAGACAGCAATTGAGACTGGGCATGGTAGTGCATGCCTGTAATCCCAGCACTTAGGAGGTTGTAAACAGGAGAATCACTACAAGTCTGATCTAGTAATGGGACTCTGAACACCCTGTAGACCCTTCCCTAAAATACAAAACAAACAAATTTTTCCCCACTTAAAAAAAAAAAAAAATCTAATTGTACTGCTTTTCTTTTCTGAAAAAGAAAAACTTTCAGTACTGGGGATTGAACTTGGGACTTTAAGCATGCATTCTACTGAGCTACAGCCTATATTTCTTTAATAATAATTTTTCAACTATAAAGATGGTATTTTGGATCTGCTATCAAAAGAGGATGCTGTCTGGACAGCTCTAGAAAGGTCTCTTCTACCAGGGAACATGGTCACAGTCCTATGTTCTGAACACAAATGGTGCCTGTACAGCATTATAGTAACTTTCTTAAGGATCAGGAAGCCAAGTGTGGTGGTACATGCCTATGATCCTAGCACTTTGAGAGGCTGAGGCAGGAGGATGACAAGTTTGGGCAAATTGGCAAGGTCTTGTCTAAAAATAAAAAACAAAATGCTGGGGATATAACTCAGTGTGAAGGCTATGGGTTCAATCTCTGGTTTAAAAAAAAAGGAATAGGAAAAACTGAGTAATCAAGTGACTTCAGCTTTGTGAACCTGCAGGGTTAACAGGAAAACAGTAGTCTTTAGAAAAGTGTTCTGCTGAATGCTGTGTCCTATATTCTACAATTTCAGGTATTTTAGTGTGAAAATGTCTTAAGTACTTTATCATCAGATCTGTGAGTTTATGAGGAAAATACATACACGTAGTTGATTTCACACTGTTTTACATTCCCTTTATCTTCTTCTGGGATGTCATCTTTTTTCTTGGTTTCCCTTTCAGCACAGGATCTAATCTGGAAATTGGGAATGAGAACACAACAGGTGATACATTTATCTTTTTCTATTTTCTTATTTTGTATATGTATTTGATATTTCATATATGTAAGTAAGTAACTGCCATTATATGGTACTCTAAAGACAGCCCTTGTGCCAGAAACACTACAGAAAAATATTTGAAGAATAATTTACAAATCTTTTCCTACTGAGCAATTAAGCAATACTTTAACTAGTTTAATTTTGGCTTCAAAGTATATATACTAATATCAAATCTTCCTAATGGAATTTAAGATAGTAGCTATTTTACTTAGCACAGACTATTATTGAACATCTTAAAATTTCACCATAACATAGTTTGTTTTTACTGAATTAGAATCTATCTCTTTTGAACCCTCCTTGTATCTTTATAAGGATGGTCAGATATTTACTAACACATGCTAAAAATTAACTGATTGAGGTATGGCAATTAGGATTGCTCAGGGATCTAGCAGGCCATTACTTGAAGGATCCATGTCTCGAAAGTGGATGCCTGCAGCCCTGAATTCAATGCTTAGCTTGCTTAGAAAGAGATGAGCAATGTATTCGTGTCAATGACTGGACAGAAGACTACTTTAGGCAGGAGGGATCTGTGTTCTGGTGGAGAAGGCCATGTCCCGAAGCAGATGATCGACAGCATAGCAAAGCCTGTAATATAACTGGCAAGGGGCAAGAGTCCTGGGTAATTATGGGTTAGAGCTTGTAGTCATGTACTTGACTGAATGAGACACAGGGAAATCTCATGGTACTTCATTTGAAAATTACTTTCATCATAAATACAATGGAACACCTTTCTCTTTAAAATACACAGTACTACACAAATATTGTCTTTAACAGTTTTATAATAAAACACTGATAAATGTTAGGGTGATATAATAAAATTGAATACATAAAAATTAAGTATAAATGGGCAATCTACCACTGTTTTCCTAATGGGCTATCTCTTAAGAAGTACAGTCTATCTATCTGTATTTAGCTGTGTGAGTTTCTTGAAGTGAAAGGTAATACTGTATGTAGGACTTAAGGCTAGGTCCTTATCTTTGAAGTTCACATAACTACCTCTCAAGAGCGCTGTGAAGATGAAAAGTGACAATGCATGTACCAAATTGAGCAGAGTACTCAACAACTTAATTTTATGTTTAACTGAAATTTTCAGTTTTCGAAGTAAAAGAATACCTGTCTTAGATTAAAATTGAAACTTCTGATAGTCAAAAGGCCTTTTATAAAACTGTAAGAAATGTAGTAAATTTTCTAGTTCTTAGGCTAAATTTTAGGGAGCCAAATCTAAAGAGTCATAAAGAGTTAATGGAACTGTCATTATTGCTTGTAAAAGTCAGCAGTATTTTTCAAGGAAAAACAATATTAAAATATTATAAAATTAACTACTATGCAAGGAATATCTTGAGAAGTAAACATATGACAAGGAATTTAACCAAGCATGTACAGAAACTTGGTAGATACTTATAAATTAGGCTGGCAGAAGAGAAAAAATGTACATTTTTATGCTTTATATTGAATACAGGAAAATCTGGATGTGACTAGCTCCAACCTATGATTCCCAAAAGACACACATTCAGGAAGGTTCAGGACACTCAGTAGTGGGAATCAATTTGAAGAGTAAAAAAAGTAATGCAGGGCTGGGGAGATGGTATGCTGGTCTAAGTGTCTGCCTGGTAAGTGCAAGGACCCAGGTTTGATTCCTGGTACCACATGCCATGCTGGCTCCACAACTCTGGGTGTGCTGTGATGGCCACTGAAACTGGGTATGGTGGAACATACTTGGAATCCCAGGGCTGGGAGACTGAGACAGGAAGATCACTAAAAGTCTGAGCTACATAGTGAGACCCTGTACCAAATAAATAAATAAATAAATAAATAAATAAATAAATGAATGATTTAAAAGAATGTAATACAACAAGAATGTGATCATTACTCTTTAGATGTATCTTATTTACTGTCATTAAGGAACTGTGGGATTTTATAAAAACTATCATTAAGGATCTAGTATATTCTGAAAATATTAACACTTAAAGGCCTTCATCATATTTTTGTTACCTGCTTTAACTAAGCTATCATGTAGTGTTTACAATTTCACCTTAACAGGAAGATATTTTTTCACAACCAAGTAAAACAAAGAGTAGGATAAGGAAACTTCAATAAAGAAGTTTTATTTTTGGCTCAGCAATGAAGTTTTCTTGTCTCTTGTTTCTCCTTATGTAACAATGACCGTACTTATCCATAAGGAAAATAAAAAATTGAGCATTAAAGTCCTATAAGCTTTATTGTAACTTTCATGGTTCCTATAAGCTTACTATTATGGTAGTTAGGAAGTAATAAACAACCTACTAGCCTTATATTTATATGCCTACAAAATGATGCATGGGGGGCCAGGGAGATGGTTGGGGCCAGGGAGATCGTTCAGTGGAGTAAGTGCTTCCCTGGCAAGCACAAGGTCCTGAGTTCAATCCCCGGTACTGCCAAAAAATAAATAAATAAATAAACAAAATGATGCATGGTCCAAATTAAGTGCCTTAGGACTGAAAGAATAAAAGGCTGAAAACAGCTCACATTTCCATATATGAGACTGATCTAAATAAAGCATGTCCCTACAATGAAATATTATGTATCTATTAAAAGAAACAAAAGAGAGAAAGGTGGGGAAAAGGTAGGAAAGAGAAATTAAATATACATGGGGAAAGATTTCCCAGATACAATGTTAGGGACAAAATTCAAAGTAGAGAATTACAAGCATTATAAGTATTTATGAAAAAAATATTAGGCTATAAAAAGGGAGGAGCAGAGCTGGGAGAATGGAGAGATGTAGACAGGTGAACAAGGTGGATAAAAATATGGATCTTTAAATGCTTTTAAAATTTTTGTGTTTATGAACACTTTTTAAAATTAAAGTTTTTAGAGGCTGGGGGAGATGGCTCAGTAGAATAAGCGCTTCCCTGGCAAGCACAAGGGTCTGAGTTCAATCCCTGGTTCTATCAAAAAAACAAAAACAAACAAAATTAGTTTTTAAATAGAAGAGGAGAAAAAAAGAAAATATAGGTTTAAAAAGTATACATAAAACTATTCAAAACAAGGTTAAAATAATCAACTAAAACAATAGTAAAGTGCTTACAGATGGAGTATTTTAAAAGGTACAAATTAAGTCAACAATTATGGAATCTGTAACTCAAAAAAAGTCTACCTAGGACATAATACAAAGGATTATTAGAGTTAACAACTCTAGAGTTCTGACCAGCCTCACATACAACAACTTGGGTTACAACTTGAATTTTAGGTTTAACTTTATGACCCAAAGTCTTGAGGTACAACTCAAATGCACGGCACCTTGTGCAGTTGTAAACAATGACTCATGATGCCAAAAAAGGTATGTAAGTGTATGTAAGCATCAGTCTGAGCTCAGATGTGTAGTTTATAGGCTTAACTTCAGTCAATGATTTATATAATCATTATGATTATTGCTATCAAAATGGCCCATATGGGGCTGGGGACATAGTTCATGGTACAGTGCCTGCCTGACAAGCATGAGGTCCTGAGTTCAATTTCTGATTTCAAAAATGGAGTTAAATAAAAGCTAGAAAAAAGCTAAGCAAGGAAATGAAGGTAAAGAAAGGAATCACCATTGAAAGAAGGAAATTGTAGAGAAATATGAGGGTGGCACTCATGAGACCAGTCTTGCTAATATGAACAGCATATCGAAATCCACCATCACAACTGTACAAAGATCTGCATAACAAAGCTGGTGGTACTAAAGGTGTTACTCAACTTAGTAAATCAAGATAAACAGTATTAGGTGGGTAGTATTACTATGGGAAAATGAAAGGCAGATGGCCTGAATCCATAATTTCTCATAGAGCAAGAGCTATAATTGCAGGTCTTGAAAAGGAGAGGGACACCCAAATAGCTGAGGGGACTAAAGCACCTGCAGGCAGTTATAGATGTCAGGAGTTTGATCCCAACGCCTACAGTGCTGGCCCTGCCCCGGGGCTTGCTGAGAAGGCAATTAAGAAAGGGTGTGGTGGCATACCATTGTAATGGCAGCTCTAAGGAGGCTGTAAACAGGTGGAACACTATGAGTCCGATCTAGTAGTGAGACCCTGAACACCCTGTAGACCTTTCCCTAAAATTAAAAAAAAAAAAAGGATAATCCACCAATTCGTGATAACAGTGAAACACATTTCATGTCAGAAATGAGTGGGTTCACAATTTTAAAGCAAGAACTGGGCTTCACAGTGTAACTAGGCCTGGTGAAACAGGCAGGGTTAACGCTAAAGGGCTGCTGAAAATTACAGACATCACTTTGAAATGATGACACAGAGAAATGGATTTTGTTCTTATAAACTTGTCAATTGTGATGAAGCTCGACTTTTCTGGAAGAAAATGTCTTGAACTTAAACTGTCCAGGAAGAGAAGAAAATGCCAGTCCACAAGCCTATGAAGGACAGGCTACCCTTACTTACTGTCATGTGCCAGTAGTAGTGGTGACTTCAAGATAAAGCCTCACTTTGAGACCTCTAGAATATTTAGAAAACAAAGTCATCAAAAATAGGCCAGTGATCTTGCAGAGATCTAACACAAAAGGCTGGGTGACAAGAGTGCTTTTTCTTGAGTAGATCAGAGAGTGTTGTAACCTGGCTCAACCAACTTCATTTTGTAAAATTTATGTAAACTCCATGTTTAACCCCATGCTGTCTTGCTGTTCCATAAGTGCCACATACTGTCCCTAGCCTAGCTACTTGCTACAGAGAAGATCTGTTTGCTAAACCTTAATTGTGCTGTTTCCTAAAATGTGTTGACCATAAATAGTAACTAGGCTAAAGAATAAGGTCCCAAGGCCACATCTGTTTCCCAAACTTACCTTAACATCTACCTTGTGACAACTTTGATTAATGCCAGGCTGTGAGATCTAACTGTTTTGTTTCTAGAATTGTAATCTGTTCCCAGACTTATCTATCTAACTTGTGACAACTCAGAAATGCCAGGCTGTGCGATCTAATTGTTTTAGAACTGTAACTATATGTTAAAAATATAACCTGTTTCCGTATGTGGTCCCTGACCCCTGTGCAGCTTTTCCTTTGTACTCAAGCCTGTTGACCACCCCCTTTTGTGACTCTCAGCTTTAAAAACCCCTATGTCTCCCTACTGCTGCACACACCTAGCAATCTTGCTTGGGCGTACGCTGCTGGGTACCAGCTAAAATACAGCGCTTTTGGACTTGCCTTGTTGTCATTCGATTTTTGAGCTACAACAGTTGTCATTTGATTTTTGAGCTACAATAGGGAGGTTTTCTATACTACTGCGAATAAATAGAGGACAGAGGTTTAACACTCAAGGCTCTCCTCATGGACAGTACTCCTGCTCACCACAAGATTTTCTAGAATTGGCTGAAAAATTTCTATGGTTCCCAATCAAGTTCCATCCTACTATAGCCTAGGAACCAGCAGGTTATGGATAATGTTAAGAAGCTGTGCACCAAGGAACTGTTCCCGAAGCGCTTCCAGGAGATCTTTAATACAGATATAACCCTGGTTCCATCACAAAAACAAAAACAAACAGTACTGGGGAGATGCCTCTGTAGAATAAGCACTTGCCTGGCAAGTACAAGGTTCTGAGTTCAATCCCTGGTACCACAAAAAAAAAAAAAAAAAAAAATAAAAAAAAAAGAAAAAAAAAAAAGCAAGAGCTAAAAACAAAAACAAACAAACAAAATTAGTTTTTAAATAGAAGAGAAAAAAGAAAATATAGGTCTAAAAAGTATACATAGAACTATTCAAAAAAAGGTTAAAATGATCAATTAAAACAATAATAAAGTGCTCACAGACGGAGAAATTTAAAGCGTACAAATTAAGTCTATAATTATGGAGAGTTCTGGGTGGAAAATTACTACATTCTTTCCTGTGTAGGATTGATTTAAAAATACTGGACCAATCTCTCTCTAAGGACACTGAGATCTGCTTCAAAGAAAGTGCAGCCTAAAATTATACATGAGAGACAGTTTAAAGGCCATTGAAGCCTGGGCCTTCAACTGACCCTGTAGCTGATGACACTATCACTACAGCAGAATGCATAGACTTGCAGGCAGACAGGAGATGTTAAGGAACTGGTGGAAGCGCACTCAGAGGAACTGTCTACAGAAGAATTTCACCAACTTCTGGCTGAGCAACAGAGAATGGCAGCGGAGGGGCTATCTGCGGAGGAGGAGGAGTATCAACAACCAGCACAGCAAAGTGGTTCTGTAATAAAGGAAATATTGACAAAATGGACAAAGCTGCAAGCAATTGAAGAGAAGATCCACCCAGACACTGAAAAGGCAATCATGGCATTCACTAGCTTCATGAGAGTGTCATGTCATACTACAGAACAGCATTAAAGAAAAGACAGAAACAGACAACCTCAGACTAGATTTTTTTTTTTTTGCAGAACTGGGGACTGAATTCATGCCCTTGAGCTTGCCAGGGAATCACTTATTGTACTGAACCATCAGACCAGTTTTAAGTTCTTCTTTTTTTGGTCTTAAAACACTTCTTTTAATGTGTGATACGTATCTCTATGCCTAATATTCTAGCAATGAACAAGTCTACATATTTCTTCCTAATATAATTTAGCTTTATGAGTTTAAATTCTATCAACTTTTCTCTCACCTTATGGATCCTTCATAATCAGAATTAGCCTCTTTCATACATAGCAAAAAGGAGTGGACAATTTCCAGATGTGGTGCACCATGCTTTTCAAAAACATGATACTTTTTTATGATTTGTATATAAATATTTTCTGTAATAATGCCAGCATTCAATGACTGTTTGGGGAGATGTGTCCTGTGTCCAATGTTGTTTAACATAGGTAAATAGTATTTTTTTCATTTTACTAGCCCAGAGATATTTCTTCATACACATTATTCCTATTATTCTTACTGATTTGTACATCTAGCAACCTATTTATAACTAAAGTCTGTAGTTCTATCATTTAAACATTTTCTCTTCTTACATTTTAAACTTTTTCTTCCAATTTTTCTTCTGCTCTTAGAAAACTATTAAATCTTTCCAATCTTCAAACATTCTTTCACAAATCTCTTTGTCACTGGATACATTTGAGATACACATTACTCCCCTCTAACCTTATCAGATATATAAACCATTCTTCATCTGCATAGATATGACTCAAAGCAGAAACTTCACATATCATTTGCATAAAGCACAAAAAATTGCTCTGACATATATATATATATATATGCCTATTATTTCAAACTTAGATTGTTGTTTCTGTATTAATATTTCTGATTTTGTTCTTCAGAATGGGGATTCTAGAAAAATCAATTATTTCCTCTAAAGGGAAATCAGAGTGCTTCTTGCTTCAAAGTGGTTTCTGTTTAATAATAATCATATATGTTATTATTCATACTCACTTATGAATACTAATCCTCATTTTAAATAAAACATGATGGAAACAAATTCACTGTAGGTACCTCTCGCTTTGACTGACAATTAAAATCTTACATGAGAGACCTGACTTCATATAACCATTGCAAGCATGTGTGAATAAGTTAGATTTGTTCCTGGCCTTATGGAAGAAACATTTGTGCAATACTTATGACATGAAAGAATATGCTTGATATGAGCCTTTTATAGCTCAGCATATTTTTTGCATCTTGTACTATGAATAACCACTATGAAGACAACAATATGCAATGCATCAACTATTGAAAGTGTTCCAGCAATCGGTTTTGAAACTATCCCACTGCCATTTGTTTCTCAATAAAATTAAAAAATAAAATAAAATAAAAATTATTATGATGTTTTTCTCCAAACTCTGTTTATACAAATGACTTCTCTCTTTGATCCTTTCATTAAAATTCTCTGGAAAGTAGTCATGTTCTGTCATTGGTAACAGGGCAAGAAGCAGATTCATATAGGGTTAATCTATGTAAATTGGCTTCCACATGTACAGAAATTTTCTAAAAATCACTAATGTAAGTCAAGAAAAAAACAAAGAAAATGACATAGACCATTCTGCTACAGTGGTAATCAGATGAAGCACATAACTTTTATCCTCAGGGCTCCAGTGCAGTTTTTGTACTATATCAGTGCCAAAGTTGCCACTTTAGAAAGCTGATGAGCAAGTCAACATGCCAAGTACATTTACTCCACACCAGACGAACAATAGTAGTCTGATGCAGAAGACTTGTTTGCCATGAATTTTGGGCTGCATTAGGTACGAAAGGACAGTCTGAACATGTAAAATATACCCATACCAAAAGTAAGCACACACTACCACTGACATGTACAACAAAAAGGGCTGTTTTCTGAAAATTTGCCAGAAGAGAAGCTCCTAAACAACTCACTATTCCAAGTTCAAGGCAGCCTTGTTCAATCTGATGATAAGGTTTTCTTCAGGATTCAGGGCATGAACTTGTTTATAATGAACATAAATAGTAGCAAGGCATAAAACTGCAGCAAAGACATTGCCCCAAACAAAAACTTTTCAGGAGCTACTGTTCCAGTGTTACTGATATGAGGAAAAGCAGGGTCAATATGGTGGAGTGTTACTGCAACAATGTATGAAAACATGAAAGCAGCAGTTGTCCAAATTCTAAGAGCTATAGGAAAGAAACTGAGGCCTTGATGAAACCAGATTTCAAGCAGGTCTCAGGTCACTTGCTTGTTTGGCTTTTATTTAGCAGTATTCTTTATAGCAGGAAACAACTGTCTTATTCACCAGTACATTTCCAGCTCCTTTCCGGCTGACCTTGCCAGTGTGGGCCCAGTCCAGGCTGGCTGCCCACAGCTTGCACAAGGGGTGTGGCCTGGGCACACTCCCGAGTGACCTGCTCAACCCAGGCGCGTCAACTAAAAGTTCTGAAGGATTTTTTTTTTTTGGCTGGTTCAGGATGCCTTACCGGCAGGTCTGGTAAGGCATGAGGATGGAACCACAGTATCCTGAGGCTGTCTTCACTTAAGCAGGGACTTAAATAACAGAGCTAAGGGGCAGGCCCCCTAGAACATTGTATAGTATTTATATAAGAATGGATCTACCTCAACTTACTACTTTCTTTTTTTTTCGTGGTACCGGGGACTGAACTTGGGACCTTGCGCTTGCCAAGCAGGTGCTTATGCCACTGAGCTATCTCCCCTGGCTTAAGTTCTAAAAAGGATGGGATCTAATGACCCAGAGTAGATCCTAGGGGGCTACAGACTCTCAAGGAGAGAAAGGGTATAAGAAAGCCAGATTCCTGATGTTTTTATGGAAGGGGACTCTCCTTCCAAACTAACCGCTTTCCATTTCACCCCTCCTTCCTGCAAGCCAAAGATGTTAACTTGAATGGTAGGTACAGTATGAAATTGTTGTTACTGGTAAACTAGGCACATTTTATAACTTCTTGGTGCATATACTAGGAGAATTACTGGTTTTTCTGGTAAATTATGCATATTATAGAACCCTTTTTTATTATGAAAAGGTTAAAGGTGCTTTGAGAGGTTTTGAATGCATTATGGGTATTTCCATTATTTCTTATGGGAAAAATAGTCTTGATCTACAATTAAACTTGAGTTACAACCAGCACTTGTGAATTAATTATTTCTAAGTCAAAGATCTATTGTATTATGGTAAATGTTAGTGATAGTAAAGGAGAAATGTTTTACAGAGACAAAACTGTATCACATATGTGACATATTTAAACCCAGACAGAAATGTTGAAATTACCTTTATCATTTCTTCTTCTCCTGCTGTTTTACTTTTTGCTTCTATATCACCTGCTTCATTGCATCTAATGAAACAACTATTTGAGGCCAGTAAGGCCATCTTCCCCTTATAAAACAAAATAACAACAAAAATGAAGTATGAGGCTATGTAGAAAAGAAATACTCTTTATACTAAATTAATTTTTTTACCAATTCTAAAATCAAGAAGAGTAATTTAGAGACTTGAAAATGTAAACACACAAAAATAAACCCCAAATTATCTATATCATTACTAATCAAAGATTACCACAAAAAGCCGGGCGTGGTGGCGCAGGCCTGTAATCCCAGCACCCGGAAGGCTAAGGCAGGAGGATTGTTGTGAGTTCGAGACCAGCCTGAGCTACAAAGTGAGCTTAAGGCCAGCCTGAACTGCATAGTGAGACCCTGCCTCAAAAAGACAAAAAAAAAAAAAAAAAAAAATTACCACATATACATTTTGTACATATTCTAGTAATGTTAAGTTGTAATTAGTGAAATAAGATTTTAGTATTGGGACTGAATCCAGGGAGTACTCAACTACCCTTTAAAAACTTTTATTGGGGAAATGGTCTCACTGATTGTCCAGGCTGGCTTCAAGCTTGCGATACTGTAGTCTGTTTTCCTAGTACCTGGGATTACAGGCATGTACCTCTATACGTGGCTGCTTGAAATAAGATTTTCTTTGGCCAAAAACAAAAACAAAACTATTGATAATGTAACTGATTTAATTCAGTTAAACAAGCCTGTATGGTATCTTTAAATTTACATTAAGAATCAATGTCCGACAGACTGGTGTAATAGAATACTTTTTTGTTATCACACTGATTTTACTAAGCAATACTTTGAAAACTATTTTCTTTATTCTTATACCTGAATTATAAATTTGATTAAATTCCTTTCTCAAATTTAAGAATGATTCAGATTTTGTATTTGGATATTTTGTGCAGGAAACTTGGAGTAGCTTTAACATCAGACAGACAATATATTCAGAGTAATTACAAAACGTTTTAATAACTACACATAATGGCCAGTTTAAAAAGTGCTAATGGCACAGAGTTCATTTAATTTCTCATTCCTGGTGAAAGGTCAGAGTTGTGAGTACCAAGGCGTGGCCTGAAAGGGATTGAGGTCTGTGCCGCAGATCGGGCCTGAGATAATCCCTCTTTGTCCTAAAGTATAACTTATGTTTCTTAAATTTAAATTATTCAGAGATAGGAAAAACATCTGAAGAAAGAGAGGAGGATGAGGGCAGAAGGAGGAATAATGCAATAAATACATGACCAGTTTTCAAAGATCAATGTAATTACTATATATTATGAAGTATAGTAATACAAAATTTAAATTATTTGAAACTTAGTGCCTTTTCTCAAAATTAAGTGATCTATCTTAAAGTTCATTAGCAGTTTCTGACTCATCCTGGCTTTTCTTGCTGCAATATTTTTTATTATAAATATACTATTATAATTGACAGGATTGCTAGGGATGGTGGTACACATCTGCAATCCCAGCACTTAGGAGGCTGAGGCAGGAGTATCGCAATGAATTTGAGGCAAGCCTGAGCTACATAAATTTAAGGCAAATTTGCCCTACACACTGAGACACTGTCTCAAAAAATAAAAAAACAAAAAAATTATAATCAAGAGGTTGCAACCATTTCTGGGCCATAACTTCAATTCAGTGGTTACTGACAAGTACTATATGGACAGTCTGATATAGAGAAAAACAGGGTCAAAGAGAAGAGAAAATAATGGAGGCCATGAAAGATAAAAAATTTTAAACAAAATTTGTGTGTTAGCAGAGATGTGCTGCATTATAAAAGTAAATTTTTAACCAGATTGAACTTAGCTATTTGACATGTTTGACCAAGGTATCATCTTGAAAAACTCTGTTGGATCCTATTTTATTGGTTATATATTGTATATTACCATTGATGTCACTCATCAACGTACTTTTCCACTTGGTGGTTCTACTTGGGACCCACTGCTCCCTACCACTGTGTATATAGGGAGCAAATTTAATTTTGTATATTTTTGTTTAGTCTTTACTGCTATAGAAATGGAAAAAGAAAATTAAGTATTCTTAATTAAGTATCAATAAAGACTTAAAACATTCATATATTACAATTACTTATCAAATTTATAGACATTTTTTCTTTGTACTAAAATTATCTTTTGGTATATTATTTTCCCTTTAATCTTCATTATGAACTAAGAGACTTTTATAGTTCTAAGAATAAATTTAAATTATATGCACAAATTTATGCAGAAATTGTTACAACTTGGCTTTAGCTTGCTCCATTGTCATTTACCACATTGTCCAACGTCTTTGAAAAATCTGTTTTCTGCTAAGACTATACTCTCCTCTGAGACTTAAATTGATTATTATTTAAAAAGTCCTGAAAGTCCACGTACTGCCTCCAACAGTGTACAGAAACATGGTGAGCAAGCTGCTCTTTTTCTTGCACTGTCCTTTGGAATGTTTTTAAGGTTATAAATCCATACTGATCTTTTCCATGGAAGGTATTACTGCACTGCACCTTTCCTGTAAAAATTTTTTCTTATACTCAAGGTAAGATTTATAAGTAATAGGACTTACATCCTGAAACACTGGTTCCCACTGTTCTCTTGGTCCAATGGCATCTGAACGTCCAACAACAAGTCCATCTGAATTGATACCAAGATATTTTCCATAGCCAGATTTCAGGGCAATTCTTTGGGTCAATAAAACAGACAAATATTAAAAATTGAGCAACAAAATTAAATATGGAACTAAAAAGAGGGTATGTGTGTACATATATGTATATGTATATATGCACATATATCCAGATATTTTATATATATAAATTATAAAATATAGAAGTTAAGACATCTTCCAAATCTTTAAAAGCTGACATAATGAACACTCTGCTGTGTAAATTATATACTCTGCTGTGTACATATAATTTCATATTTAGTTTCTGAATATAAATACTATATTATATATCTAACATTGTACAGCATCTAGTATGTATTCTATAGCACATATATTCCCTAGATGTACTTTTAAAATATATTACTTTTAATAGATATAAATGTTCTATTATAGATGTATTAAATATTTTTGCTACTATATGAAGTCCTATTGACATTTTTGATGTTCATAAAATGTTACAGATTTAATTTTCCTCTAAAAACATAAAGTTAGTATAATTCTAGCTTAAGAATACTTACATATTTATTGGGTATTTAAATAATATTCTTTTTTTTTGGTGGAATTGGGGATGGAGCTCAGGGTCTTGCCATCTCCCCGGCCTATATTCTTTTCTTTTCAATGTCACAGAATTCACTTTCAGAGAATTTATTTCTTAAGTCAGAGTTACTATGTGGCCTTTTCTTAGGTGAATAGTGGAATTTTACAATGGATGAAATTAAATTAACAAGAAAATTATTAATTATAGTTAAAATCAAGTTTACCTGGAATCAGACAATTTGACAGCAGTAAACTGCTCTGGAGGACTAGGACCTTCATCAACTACAAGAAAAAAATTGAAAGTATTTGATACCTTTTTATAAATGTTCAGGTAAAGATATTCTTTTGCTTAAAAGTTTTCTCCTCTTAAAATCGATCTAAGAATATTAAAATATTTGGACACAATTATATTGCAGCATTCACAGTCATATCTTCCAAAGACTAACTTCTTATAACATGGCTGATAGGTAGAGATAATTGAGTTATTTCCAAAATATTTTCTCCTTGTACTACAAAACAGAAATAAGCACTTAACATTTAAAATGCTAAATGTTTTTACTTATTAAAGTGAATGGCTACTGTGATCAAATGATACTGTTTCATGCTTTTTTCTGTTCTTTTTTATTTATTTATTTTTTTGTACTTTAGGGAAGGGTGTACAGGGTATTCACTAATTGATTTGACTTTCAGTGATCTACCCATTTATAGCCTCCCAAGAGCTAGGATTACAGGCCTGTGCCACTAAACCCAGTCTCAATGGCCATCTCAGCATTCCCGGGGGGTGGAGGGTGGGGTGGCATGGCCCTGGAGGAATCAAGACCTTCTGCCTCGAGCCTGCTTATAGGCCCTTTATTCTGCTGAGCTATTAGGCTGGCCCTGCTTTCTGTTAATTTCATGTTTCATTAGTGCTTCCCTTGTGATCTAACCAGAATGAGGAACCTTCTAATTGTTAACTATTCTCAGGCTAGTTTTGGCAAAAAGCCTAAAGAAAATAGAAATTCAAACTTCTGAATCTGTTAGATTTTCTTTTATTCTCTATTTTTTTTTTGGGTGGAAACGGGGATTGAACTCAGGCCCTTGCACTTGCCAGGCAAATGGTTGTTCTACTGAGCCATCTTCCTGGTTCTTCTCTCTCTTTCTCTTTTGAGACAGGGTCTTACTATGCATTATGAGATTGCTTTTGTAACCCAGGGTGGCCTTGAACTCATGGCATCCTCCTGCCTCAGCCTCCCAAGTGTTGGGATTACAGGCATGTCCCACTAAGCCTGGCTTCATTTACTATTTCAATTACAGTATTTATACTGTTTTTTTATTTCTACAGATGTGCTCTATCATTGGACAGTGTTTTCATATGCTTACACAGGATGGAGGGAGTTGCCAAGAATTGGTAAATATGCAAAACAGAAAGAAGAGGAAGGGTCCAATACAACAGTTCCATTCCTTTAGAGTATGCTTCAGCATAATTATAGTGGGGCTAAGTACATGACTATCATAAAACATATCCTTTAGGTGACTTTTCCTTTTGTTTCTACCAAACACTAACCTTCTTTATGTGGTGCTCCCAGTGTAAAGAGACCATTGTCAAGTGCATGGATATAGGTTCCTTTATCCATTTCAATGGCGATAGTTCCTGAAATATCACCAAAGTTGGCTACTGTCCACCATATTCCTTAAAAAAAAAAAAACATTTGTAAAACATTTCATTTTTATTTGACATTGTCCCCTCCAATGATATGCTTAATTTATATATTAGGCAAGTAAGAAATTAACATTAAAACAATTATAATAATATAATAAAAGTAAGTAACTATTCTCCCTCTCAAACCTTAGGGAAGCACTTTATGACTTTTCTCTGGCCTTTTAAAACTGTAAGGTATCAGTATTGTGCTTTGGGGCCACTATTAAGTAAAGTTTACTGAAAATAAGCACTGTGATAGTGTGACTGTCACCCACTAAGTAACTAATAAGCAGTTTGTACAGCATCAATCTGTGGAACAAAGGAATGATTCACATCTGGGTAGGAGGATGACAGATTTGATCATGCTGCACAGAATGGCATGTACTTTAAAACTCATTTTTTTACTTCTGGAATTTTCCACTTAATATTATGAGACCAAGTTTGACTACAAGTAACTGAAACCATGGAAAAACATTACTCTAGACATAAGTATGACTTCAGATAAGAATCAAATGAGAGCTTATACATATGAACACTAATGTCTAAAAAAATCTATAGAATAAACTTAGTTCAATTATTTAAGGAATCTTTGTAGTTCATATTTGACAGAAAAAAAAGTCTCAGATCTGAACTGTACTTTTCTAGAGCAGAAACAAACGGATCTTTAATTGGATATTAGATAACATTAAGGAATTCTTATTAATTTTACAAGGTCCAACAATGGTATATCGTTAAGTACAAAAATCTGTGTGTTAATTTGGAAATTTCCATTTAAAAAGCTTTAAAAATTGAGCAAAACACTACATAAAATTATCTACTCAGCTAAACAGTTCAGGCTTTTTTCTAAGGCTTTTCACAACTAATTTGAAATATCATTAAATGTATTTATAATGAACTACAATTTGCTTAAAATAAAGAACTTAAAACTACAAAACTTTCAGAGGAAAACAAAGATTCATAACCTTGGGTTTTGCACCGATTTCTTGGATGTGACATGAGAAACACACATGATAGAAGAAAAGTAAACACAATGTACTTCAAAGAAAATTTTGTGTATCAAAGATAAATTTTAACACAGAAAAAGACAACCTATGGAATAGAAGATGTGTAAATTACATGCATAAAGAGCTAACAACCAGAAAATATACTCTAAAATAACATAAAAAATGGGCAAAAAAGGATACACTTGGTTTTTATCAAAAACC
>PVKA01005025.1:48047-94094 GCA_004027165.1 Ctenomys sociabilis
AAAAAAAAAAAAAAAAAAAAAAAAAAAAAAAAAAAAAAAAAAAAAAAAAAAAAAAAAAAAAAAAAAAAAAAAAAAAAAAAAAAAAAAAAAAAAAAAAAAAAAAAAAAAAAAAAAAAAAAAAAAAACCCACAAAAAAACCCCCAAGAGAAGTTTTGGTGAAGATGTGAAAAATCTAGAAGTCTTATGCACTGCTGGAGAGAATGTAAAAGGTTGCATCTCCTATGGAAAAAAAGTATGAGTGTTTTTAAAATTACAAATAGAACTACTATATAGTTTAGTAATTTTACTTTTTGGCATGGGCCCAAAAGCACCGACACTATGGCCTTGAAGAGGTAACTGCACATCCTCTACTAGAGCAGAACTATTCACAATGGCCAATAAGGTGGAGGCAAACGTAGCATCCTTGGAGAGATGAATGACCAAACAGAATGTGCTAAATAATACAATATTATTTCCATAAAATACAGAAACTCTTGACACATGCTACATCATGGGTAAACATTGAAGACATGATACTAAATAATGAAAGGCTTCACAAAAAGAGAAACACTGTATGATTTATATGTGTTTATTAAAATAGTCACATTCATGGAGAAAGAAAGTAGACTGGTAGTTATCAGGGACTAGGGATTGGAGGAAATGGGGTATAATGTTTAATGGGTACAGAGTTTAGGTTTTTGAGATGGAAAGTTTTAGATATGGGTTAGTGTAAATGGATGCACAATGATGTGAATGTACTTCAGTACTTATCAAATACAAACTGAAAATGGTTAAAATGGCAAATTTTAACTTAAATATTTTTTACCAGGAAAAATCTAAAGGAGAAAATTTTTTTTAGCTAAAGAGTATTAAAAAGTAATCAAAATAATTCAGTGAAAGTCAGATAAGTTGCGGTATAACTGTTTTCAATAAAAGAAAAATCAGAACAATTATCAACAGTCTTTTTTTTTTTTTTGGTGGAACTGGGGATTGAACTCAGTCCCTCGCACTTGCCAGGGAAGCGCTTATTCCACTGAGCCATCTCCCTGGCCCATCAACAGTCTTTTTTAAAAAATGTATTTAGTACAGGGTCTACAGGGTCTCACTACGCAGATCGGACTCATAGTGATCCTCCTGTTTTCAGCCTCCCAAGAGCTGGGATTACCGACAAGTACCACAACATCCAGTCTCAACTGTCCTCTCAGCATGTCCCAGGAGCAGGGCCACTACAGCAGGCTGGGGATCAAAGTCCCAGACCCTGGGTCTGCCTAAGCAGATGCTTTAATCCGCTGAACTATCTGGCTGGCCCTGAACAGTCTTGTGATTAACAAATCTTTAAGAATATTATATCTAATGATTTTAAATTTTTTGCACTTGGTAAATTCTGTGCCAGGTTAACAAACACACTTGTTTTTTTGTAGCACAGGATTAAATCCAGACCTTTCTGAATACTAGCAAAGCACTGTATTATTAAGCCACAACCCTGGTCTATACTGAATGCTAAATAAAATAATTACACCAACAGTGACTTGCAGACTAAGAAGGAATTTCTGGAAGGCAAGATCTTCAAAGTTTTTAAGCTGTAGTGAAGTAGGAAATAATACATTACTTATAATATTTTGAGCTACTAAGTTATCTTGAGTGGATGCCTGTTATTTCCCCTTGAGATTTCAATGGGCTCACACTTAAAAGCTCAAAAGTATGCTGTAGATTTAAAGATTAAAGTAATATAATGCCCTCCTCCCAGTATCGTGCTGGGTGTTGTGACTTCAAAACAGCAGTAGATACTAAGAATGTGGACACTGAAGTTGCCTATCTCAGAGTTAGCTACAGCTTAAAGCTTTGTTTATGTGCTGCAGACATGAAGCTGAATCTGAGAATTTGTTCCAACACCACACTTGGTACTTTAAAAAAATAACATACACAGACATGCTTATTCTAAGCCTTAAATATTGCTGCTGCATAGTTTTACAATATTTAAAATTTGTCAAATATTTCACCTTTTTATTGTTTAGAAAATAAAGTTTGTGAGAATAGAGAACAGATTTTTCTTGTTTAGAGATATTTGGAACAAATAATATATATTTTCCAAACATCAAACATAAGAATGTCTCATATAAGTTACCATAGTACATAAAATGCCATCACAGTTCTCATTCTTTATAGTATTTAGGCCATTACAGATACTAGAGGACAGACTCACATTTGACAGGTCCCACTTTGTGGTTAATGGATTAATGGGCCTCCCAGTGTTGCTCATAGCCCCATGTTGATATCTACCCATCCTTTAATCCCTCTGAATGGCAATAGAGATGACAGGCTGTGTGATAGCTTACCTCACCTTCTAATGGACCCAGGAACTCAGCTAAAACACTGTCCTTCCACCTCTACTTTCATTATGTACCTGCTGCAATGGGACTATGTGTCTTAGCTTTGGAAATAGATTTGTTTTTCCCCCTCTATTGTAATACAATCTATACTTCACACAACTTCTGACTCACTTATCTGGCTTTCATTCCTGGGCAGAAAAAGTTATCTAGTAATTTCACAAACTATGCCAGTGGTGGTGAATCTTTCAGAGTTTTCAATGGTAACAAACAGCCTGCTGAGACATACGTGCCAGAAGTTCACCATTAGTGAATATGCTATTATACATCCAGCTGTTTTCAAGCCTAGTAAAGTTCATTGAAACTCTTAAAGACATGGTCTTTTTCATTATTATCCAAATTTGCTATTGTCTGTGTGAAAGGCAAAAATTCTTTCATTCTATTTTCCAATCTTGCTTCAGCCTTACTTTCACAACCTTATGTAGAATCAACAACACAGCTTAAAACATTAAAATGACCTTCTGTCTTCCAGAAATAGCTTATGCTTACTTCTATACAACTTTAGATGACAACGTGAAAGTGAGAAGCCAAAAAGAAGACACAGGACTTTTTATTCATCCAAGGGAGAATAACTGGTACTAGACTTACCTTCCTTCTAAGACAGAAGACAAAATATATGAGAAAACTATTTTTAGGCAATGAAACACAAGCGGACCAGCATTCCCCTCCATGAGAAAAGGGAAGCATGTGGGGTGAACTTCACAGCCACTGGCCTTGTGCCTAATGGCAGTTTTCTGTTTATGTGGCAGGGAGATAAGAGGCTCAGAAAAACAGGCAGTTTGGCTGCACTGAGGCTTAGAGTGCCAAAGTGACTGGAATTTATGGAGCCAGGTACTTGAGGAGAAGGAATTACATTGATGGAGTGGGGGCAAAAAAAATATGTGAAGATTCTCTGTAGGCCTTTGGCCAAGGGCTGGGCTGAGCACATACTGGGCAGACCAACATAGAAGTCACTGTTTGTTGAGTGCAGACTAGTGATACCAGAGATCCCAGGAAGGTGAGAAACACTAGTGCAGATTTATCATTAATTTTTAGAAGCAGGTTTTTCTTGTTGGCAGAGCTGGGGATTGAACTCAGATCCTGGAGCTTGCCAGGGAAGTGCTTATTCTACTGAGTCATCTCCTTGGTCTCCTCTAGAGCAGATTTAACACTTGAATATGTTTATTCACTTAATTCAGGCCCCATGAGGATCATTTCCTGGAGTCAGAGCCATAAAGGACCTGGATTCAATACAATTCCCACCCCAAAATCCAACCAACTTTCTTTTTCTGGTAGAACCTAATAAATTGATCTGAATTTTTCCTTGGAAATCTTTAAGATTTAGAATAATTAATCTCAAAGTACAAAGTTTGAGAGATTGCTACTTGACATCAAAATCTTAAGAAATTTTACTAATGAAAACAACTATATTAACAGAATAGAAAAAAATTCAGTGGAACAGAAGGAATCAAGAATTAGGCCAATATAAGAAGTCAGCTGCTTTTGAACAGAGATTTAAAAAAAGTAGTTTTATGAGGAAAGGGAACTTTATTCAGCAATGGAGCTGAACAACTGCTCATAAATGTTGGGAAAAATGAAATTTGGCATGTTGTTTACTATGCCAAAAACAAACTCGAAGTGGATGATAGATCTCATGTAAAAACTAGACATAAAATGTTACTAAAAGAAAATGTAGAGGAATATCTTCATTACCTCAGGTAAGTCAAACATATTTTACGTATTTGGTATAGGATCTTACTACACAGCTTTCACTCCTAATGATCTTTCTGTTTTCAGCCCCTCCAACACTGGGATGGGTATGCGCCACCACTCTGGGACTTGGTGGCTGGCTCAGGGTGTCGGGGGTGGGGGCAGCATGGCATGTGGTCCTGATGATTGAACCCTGGTAACTGCACTTGCCTAGGCAGACACTTGACACTTAGTCTACTAGGCTATGTTGCCAGCCCTCCAAACATGTTTTAGAATAGAAAAACAAGGTAGTAACTTTAAAAGGAAAAGCATACAGCTTTAGAAAAATTAAAAAACTTCTATTTATCAGATAAGCATTATTAAGAAGATGACAAGATACATGAGAGAGGAAGGATAGGCTGGTAATACTATCAGCTGTTGACAACTGGAACTTTCATTTTTGATGGAAAGGTGAAATGAAATGGCACTTTTTTGTATACTGTTAAGTGCTAATGTACCCTAAGACATAACCGTCACTGCACACTTGTATGCTAAGCGAGCACCTCACGCCAACTTCTAATTGTTGACGTGCTTTTTCCAAACGTTGCATGAATGAGATTAAATGCTGGAGTAAAGGCAGAAAAATAAAGGGGTTCCAGGACCTGAAATCAAAACACCTGGAAAATAACAAATTCGTGTAAAAAAAAAAAAAGATTTCTGGGAGTCAGGAGGGAGGTGATAGGAAAGTTAGAAACTACAGAAAAGCTGGAGAAATGGAGTACAATGCATAAAAGAGCAAAGGAGTCTAGAAAGTTAACCACAGCTCCTAGGAAAAGGGACCTATTTCCTCTCATCCAAGTTAAGCCCATAGAGGATCTGCAGTTCTAGGACATACAACAAATGAGGTCACCAGTGTATTAGTACCTAGAATATAAAAAAAACCTAAAAAAATTAGATCCCCCAAAATAAAAGACCCAATGACAACAGGCAACTCAAATGAATAGATACTTTTCAGAAGTACAAATGACCAACACATACATTAAAATAGTTCAACATGTTTGGCCAAAAAAGCAATGCAAATTAAAACCACACTAAAACTCCATCTTAATCCAGAAAGAATGACAATTATTAAGAAATCAAAGAGCCAGCCAGATAGCTCAGTGGACTAAAGCACCTGTTTAGACAGACTGCAGCAGCGGGGGATCGATCCCCAGCGTGCTGGCCCTGACCCCTGGGCACGCTGGGGCAGTGACTTGGTGCATGCCTGTAATCCCAGTGCTTGGGAGGCTGAAAACAGGAGAATCACTTCAAGTGCAATCTACGTAGTGTGACCCTGTACTAAAACACATTAAAAAAAAAAAATACAAAAAACGTTAGGGAACACAAAATGCTACTGAGGCTGAAAAAAAAAGAAATCATACCAATCATGTGAGGGCTATTTTGCTCAATTCACATACATTTATAAATCACCAAAGTGCAGCTCTGCAAGCAGTTCTCATGTAAGTGGATAATGCTGAATGCAAACTGCTGACACAGCCAGCTGTGATTACTGCCACCACCTGCCATCCCCACCTAATAGTATTGTGTGCTGGACCTCATCCGTCAACCCTCTGGGTCCTGGATGCTGCTGCTGGCGACTATTTTCCAGTGACAGCTTGTGCCGGACACCTGACGTAGATTATCAGGTGAAATGAAATAATTCAGGCATTTAAGGATAAATATTGTATGGTTTCTCTTATATGAGAAATATGAACTGGAAAGAGCAAAATATAAAAAATAGATAAAAGGGGATAGATCTTTTAAAAACAGGAAGAGGACCAAGAGATATAGGGCAGGGGACAGCAGGGAAGCACAGGGAAGGGGATGTATAAAAAATTAAGATGTGTTGGGCTGGGGAAGATAGCCTGGCCATCTAAGCACCTGCCTGGCAAGTGTAAGGACCCAGGTTCAATCCCCAGCACTGCATGCTGTACTGGCCCTGGAACTGTGGGTATCTTGTACTGGCCACTGAGGCCAGGTGTGGTGGCTCAAACCTGTAATCCCAGAACTGGGAAGGCTGAGAAAGGATCACTAAGAGTCCAAGCTGCATATTGAGACCCTATATCAAATATATAAACAAACAAAAAAGATTAAAAAAAGATGTGTTATGTACCTATATGCACTCTTTATGAATGTCATTATGTACTATAAACACGTACTAAAAAAAGAAAATAACGTGAGGCTTCCCAGGACTTTAGCTTTATGCTATTCCTTCTTTTTATAAATTTAAAGTAACCATAAGTTATGAAGTTTTGAAAGGAAACATGCTAAGTTTCAGAAGAGAAAAAAATTTGCTTTAAAGTAGTGGTGGAGTAGGACACAATGACTAAATGGAAAGCTGGTTACAAATGTATCTGGTTTGGTTTGCTTCTAGTAGCATTTATACATTACCTTGATGTTCCACCCTGTTGGGTTAGGTTTTTATTTGCTTTACAGTTTCTAAAGTATATTTATTGTGATTATACTTCCTATAGAGACAAATCTGATCCTAAGATGAAAATGCATGTATGTACAAAGAAAATTGGTTGTATAATCTAGTTAAATAATATTTATAATAGGTTTTTAAAATCATGGATAAGAATCTCTGGCTATTAAAGAATGTAATGTAACAGTGCCTACTAAATTTAACAGCTATACTTTCTCTTACAAGTATCTTTCTGAAAATGAAAGGTACCAATGGTATCTATCCACTTTGTTCATAAAAAGCAGGAATCTGAAACTGTAAATGATATCTGAGTACTTAGGAGAAACATAAAAGTCATAAATTACTAACAGAAATTTTTCGAAAGATATCTCAACAGGGTTGGAGAGATAGCTCAGCAGTCTTAATGCCTGCCTGACAAATTCAAGGAACTGAATTCAATCCCTGGCATCACATGCCCTGCCAGCCCTGGAAACCTGGGCCTGCTATGCTGGCCAAAAAAACTGCGTGTAGCCGGGCGTGGTGGCGCAGGCCTGTAATCCCAGCACTCGGGAGGCTGAGGCAGGAGGATTGTTGTGAGTTCAAGACCAGCCTGAGCTACAGAGTGAGCTTAAGGCCAGCCTGAACTGCATAGTGAGACCCTGTCTCAAAAAGACAAAAAAAAACAAAACAAAACAAAACAAAAAAAAAACTGCATGTAGTGTGCATGCCTGTATTCCCAGCGTGGGGAAGGTTGAGACAGGAGGATCACTATGAGTCTGAGCTATATAGGGAGACCATGTACCAAATAAATAAATGCTTTTAAAAAATATATAAAAATCAACAAAATTCAACTTTTGCACAATAAAGCATGCAATCACTCACCAACAATATCAAGTTGAGTTTCTTCATCCTCTTCTTTTTTTCTCTTCTTTTCTTTCTTTTTCTTCTTACTATAAAAGAAAAGTTATATACTCAGATACTGGCTTGTATGTCAAATATTACAGTGTTGAAGTATGGAAGAGTCTTTGAAGCCATATAGTGATTCATAAAGCTACTCATTTTCAGTGATTTACATTGACAAACTGTACTATTGTATTGAGAAGTCCTTCTGGGGCCTACGTTAGTATTAAAGGCAGACTCTACAGTCAAATTTCCTGGTTTTAAATCCTGATCCAGATTGTTTAACCTCTCTGACTTTGGAAACAGTACTGAAACTCCTTGTTAATCAGTATCCCCACTTATAAAAAGACAATAACTCAAATCTTATAATTACTTTTACAGATTAAGAGTTAATATGTACCATCATACATTACTGAGAATGTAAAATGGTGCCATCTCTTTGGAAAACAAAGTTTTCTTAAAAAGTTAAACACAGTTATCGTAAGATTCACTAATTATATTCCTAACCTATTGGCCCAAGATAAATAAAAATGTATGTCCATACAAACTTATAAAACGATTTTCATAGCAGCATTATTCCTAGCAGCCCTGCAGTGGGTATCACCTAAATGTCCATTAACTGATGTTTAACTTAGTAATAGAAATGAATATTATTCAGCTATAAAATGAGCAAATATACTACGTTTGGTTCTTAAGAATGTCATACTAAGTAAAACCAATATTTTTTTTTTTTTTTTTTTTTTTTTTTTGAGACAGGGTCTCGCTATGCAGTTCAGGCTGGCTTTAAGCTCACTTTGTAGCTCAGGCTGGTCTCGAACTCACAACAATCCTCCTGCCTCAGCCTCCCGAGTGCTGGGATTACAAGCATGCACCACCACGCCCGGCTAAAACCAATATTTTAAAAAGCTGTATTATGTATGATTCCACTAAAATAAAATATTTGTATCAAGCAAATCCTAACATAGAAAGCAGAGAGGTGCCAGAAACTGAGAAGAGAAAAAGAGTAAAACAGGTTTTTTTGGGGATGCTGAAAATACTAAGCTAGAGACTAGTCAATCTCATGAATATATCACAGAATTGTATACTTCTTTTCTTTTTTTTTTCTTTTTTTTTTTTTTTTTGGTGGAACTGGGGATTGAACGCAGGCCCTTGCACTTGCCAGGGAAGTGCTTATTCCACTGAGCCATCTCCCCAGCCCTAAACTTTAACTTTTTTTTTTTTTTTGCGGCACCGGGGATTGAACTCTGGCCCTTGCGCTTGCCAGGGAAGCACTTATTCAACTGAGCCATCTCCCTGGCCTTGAATTGTATACTTCAAATGAGGAATTTTGTGGCATATGAACTGCATAAAAAGGACAGCTACATGGAGAAAAGTTAACATTCAAAATACAACGATTTGTGACTCATAGAAACTGCTACAGAAGCATTAATTATGATGGATAGTCATAGTAAGATGCACCTGCTTGCACTTTAACTGTAAAGTGTTTTCAGAAGCAAACTCTAGCCAGACATGGTGTGGAACACCTATAACTGCAGCACTCTGGATGCTGGGGCAGGAAAAGTCCAAGTTTGAGGCCAACCTTGGACTACATACTGGGGCCCTGTCTTTTAAAACAAAACGCACCGCACCGCACCCAGAAGCAATCTCTGCTTCTTGCTATTTCAGAGAGTAGACATTTTAATTTATTTAAAATAAATTCATTCCAGGGGAATAAGGAACTTCATTCTTCTAGCAGTTCTCAAAAACAATGGCTTATTAGCTAGCTGTTTCATACTGTCTTTCTGTGTTGCCTCAAAGTGCCTGAAACTGTGGATCACTAAAACTAGAAAGAATCAGTATTTGCAGTTAAGCAAGGGCAAATCTTGAAAAATGTTGAAAAATGATGTGGACATATTAATGTACAGGTATGTTTAACTAGGAAATGCAATTATACTACTATCTCCTCCGTTTTGGCTGGATTTTCTGGCATATTTTTTATTTCATTTAATGATTAACTGTCAACAAACACATGGAAACAATTATCTGAGCTCTTACTAAAACAATGGAAGTTTAGAAAAAAAAATTTTTTGAGACAGGGTCTCACTATTCAGCCAAGGCTAGCTCTGAGCTCACCTTGTAGCTTTAAGGGCTGCCCTCGAACTTGCAGTGGTCCTCCTGCCTCAGCCTCCGCAGTGTGAGGCTTGGCTTTCAGGTCGTGTGCCACAACCGGCGACGCCTGGAAATTTTAATCTACCAAACACCAATTTACTAATTGGTAGTGTCATTATGAACTCACATCCCGATGAAAGCCCACACAATCCTCGACGTGATTCTACCCAGTCCCACATTCTATGCTACATCAGAAAAAAATTAATCAAGTGCGTGAGTGTGTGAGACAGGTGGGGAAGCTGGGTGAGGGGAAAAGGCAATGGTGAAGTCTTCCCGACGGCAAGGGGCCGTGGCCTCGGCCTACGTGACAGGCTATCCACTTCCCGCAGAGGTCGGCGGGAGCGCTGTGAGCCCGGCGCGGCTCGGGTCCGGCTTCCCGTCCCCCTTCGGCGGAGGCGGGGCGCGGTCGCCAACCGAGGGGTCGGCTGGCTCCGCCTACTTCGGTGGACGCGCGGGGAGTGGGCTCCGCAGAAAGCAAGAGCGGCACGCGGGCCTCACCTTTTGGCTTTTGTTCCCTTGAGCACGAGTTTAGTGGACTTTACGTAGGAGTATTCGGCCATGGTGCTGAGGAAAGTTCTAAACAGAGGAGGGAACCGGCTGAGGACAAAAGTGGGGGACTAGGACAAAAAATGGCGCGCGCGAGGGGCAGGATGCCTGAATTGGAAACAAGCAGTCCGCTAGAGCGGACACCGAACACCCATTTGACTTCCTGTTTACGGGAGTGGGGTGGGGTGGAGCGACTACGGCAGCTGCGTTGGGTCTAACTACCTCAGCCTTTTCTTGTTGTCTCCTGATGAACTCTGGGACGCTATGGATTTGGATGCGCCCTCTGGTGGAACGGAGGTTCTGGCGGTTGTTGCTGCACTGATGAGACATCTTGATGTAAACTATCCCAGAATTGGACCACGGTTTAGCGGCATGGAACTAATTTTGTCTTCAACGTGTATAAACATGGTTCTGTCAGATCCATGTTCACTCTATAAAATGATAATTTCTTTTTGTTTTGTTTGTATTTAAGGACTACAGGGATTCACTACACACGTAGGACTCAGCGTTCCTCCTGTTTTCAGCCTCCCAAGCGCGGGGATCACAGGCACGTGCCACCACGCCTAGTCTCTAGGATATTTCTATTCATGAATTATTTTAATTTTGTGAGTTTTGTTATACTAAACAATGAGCTCTTAATATGAAAAACCCCACAAAAGTGAAATATTGAATTTTTAATATCTATCGAGCATTTATAGAAAAAAGCTTGAACATTTTCACCATGGACCTTTTTTGTGTTCTAAGTCTAAAAACCCACAATTTTTATATGACCTACAATGAAAATACTAATAGCACTTTATTAAAAAAAAAACTTCAAATATCACACCGAAGGCAGTGTAAACACACGACAACAGCACATTTCATTTACACCTATGGCTCACATTGACAGCACATTTGTATTGCTTTCCTGGCCTTTTTGTACAACATACTTGACATCTCAGGGGTCTTGCTGCTGTTTTTTTTTTTTTTTTTTCAGGAGTTTCTTGTTATATTATGCAGTGTGTGGTTAGCAGGAACACAGAATATCAATAAAATAAGGTATTTAATGTTTAATATGTGTTTTTCATTTACGATAAACATCAACATTTTCACATCACTTGTGTACTTCCTTACAAAACCTAAAAGATGCCATCAGAAATAAATTCCTATATGAACTACAATGAAAACATTAATCAAATTCTACCACAAAAATAAACTTTGATTTTACTGTTATACTCAGGGTAGTCACGTGACCACTGTATGTTCTATGTACGTGTCTCACACTGGTAGCACAAGCTTACAGCTTTCTTATGTGGCAGTCTTGTCACTTCTCTTCCTGTGTTGTCAGGAATATTGTATTACAATATTGTACAACATGCACTTAGCAGGGAAATGAGATATCAATAAAATATCTAATATACAATGAGTATGAGCATTTTCAGATTGGCAGTTTATTTGCTTACAAAAACTAAAAGATAACACCAAAAGTAAAAATCTATTTGAACTACAATGCAAATACAAACAAAAGAAATAAGTTTTGCTTCAACTGTCACAATGACAATGTCACATGTGAAGTCTTGCACATGACAACTGCATGTCACATGCACAAGCATTGCTTATATTGATAGCATGAGTTTTGTTTTTCTGTGATTTCTTGTAGGAAAAGTTGACATCCTTTTTGTTTTCTTGTTGTCATAGTAGTTCTTTTTGATGTGCCTATTCACCTGTCATCTCACCAGTGTGATCCCCATTTTTTTTTTCTTGCATAGTTTCCTGGGCAGAAACATTTCTTTTTTCCTCTGAATTAAATGATTGCTTATGACTCCATTCCCAACCCTCTGAGAAAATTTCTACATGATATTTTCCACTTGTTATTTTCTTTGTAAACTATTAAACTACCTGTGCCATACATATTTAGGATTAAGTGAAACAACCATTGACCTATGCTTTGTGTTTCAAAGGACTTCCTAGTTGATTCAGACCTTTAGTTATGCTGTAGAAAGTTTTCACCTCAGCCTTCATTGTGTCAAGGTTTCCCTATCAATATATCTATCATGGTGCAATGTTGATATCAGCAGTACAAATTGTTTTTCTTTACTATATAGGAGAACAATGTTATATCTTTCTGAAACCCAAAGATTGTATGATACAATTTTTTTTTTTCTTCAGAACCAGGGATTGAACACAGGCAAGCACTTACTCTACAGAACTATCTCCCCAGTCCCCACAATTCTGTTTTAAAATTGCAACACTTCATTTGGAAGTTCTGCTTTGTTTCTGTATATGGTCATTGTGATGGTCAACTTGTGCTCTGTTAACAAATGTAACATTAATTGAAAACTGGTAAAACAACTGTTGAATGTTACATTCTGATTAATTTGGGAGGTGGCAACCACAAGTCTATTCTCAGCATGATTTGGTTGATTATTATACAAATGAGGACCTGATGGCTGAATTCCAGGATAAACATATAAATTGAAAGCATAATAAGTATTTTAATCTAAAAGGGCATAAATTTTTATGCCATATTTTGATGCAAAACTTTTCGCAAGTCTTCTATATTCCATGAGAAATCTTGTTATGTAGAAATCTTCTATATTTCATAAGAAAGCATAATCACCATGAGAAGTTCCTGCTAACTACAGAAGACCTATGAATACTTTCAGTTCAGTGAGGGAGGTGTCATAATAATAATTTTTGAATATGGATATTGATTCATACAGAATATTTTACTTGCATTTCAGACTTTGTGCATCTCAGCATCTTTTCGCATTTTGTCAGTTATAGTTTCTATCATTGAATAGCATGCTTGCATTCTGAATAATACCCTCACTATATTTTCGACTCAGTTTCAGCAGTAGATCATTCCATTTGGTTGCAGGGACATTTTGCAACATTTTGACTAGCCAAATGTGTGCAACATATTGTGGTTTTCTTTATCATCTGAATCAAGGAGGCCTGCATTCCCTTGTGTGTTTCACTCAAGTCTTGCTTCATTTCACTGTCATAAGAACTTTGGCTCACATGGCCAATATCAAAGATCTCATCATCACCATTATCATACCTCCACATCACTTTCTGTGGAGCATATATTTTTTGATGATGGATCATTTTATCATCCATGCACGAGCAATCTGATGATTCATTTTTGGCCTTCTCCAAAACTTGCAAATCTGGTCTTTCATGTGCCACTGTACTGAACTGGGCTTTTTGTTTTAGAAAAATCAAAGGAAAACCTCATTGTACTGGGATAAACATGAAAAACAAAGTACATGTGACATAAAATGGGCAAAAATTCCATTTTATTAATTTGGCACATGAGCATACAACTTGCCATTTATCATACCAAGTGGGAAAATGCACAGATTGCTTCTTTATCCTTCAGAAAAAGGCAATGGTACACACAGCTGGGTACTATTATACTAAACTACAAATTCACAGTAGAAAAATAATGGATGGGCCAACTGGACTCAGTCATATGAATCTGTTAATAAGGCAGAGAGTATCAACACCCAAGTTTGTCTGTAGTGGACCACACCTGACAGCTGAGAGCATCCAGGTCTGAGGCCAGATGTGGCGCCCAGGGCTGCTGGAGAAACTGATAGTTGACCCCTCCCATCTGTCAGACCTGTGGCATCTTTACAAAGCATTTCAATTTCATTAATGTTTCTTTTATTGTTTCACGAAGGTGAGATGAGTAATGACAGGGAATAGTTGGGAAATGATATAAAATGTAATTAAAGGCCACATTTTGATTGTAAGAATTAAATGCTGTAGGAATTTGATAGTGGGATGGCAGCATGACATACAAGATTAATCTGAGTAGTTTTCTGTGTAGAATAGAGGTGCTCTCCATTACTTTTGTAATTCTCTGCCTTCCAAAGCACCCTTCGTAGTGCTGACTGTGTGAGCTCTATAAAAGCAATCACTATTTTTTACCCATAGTGCTAAAAGAAATGTGAGTTTTCAGAATAAAAATGAAGTTGCTTCTGATTGTTAACAACAAAGTAAATGCAATCACAAGATTATGAAGGAAGGGTTTTCATGCATGGGTAACTAGTGATAATTGTCTAAAAAGATTTGTCCAGAATCATACCCTTGTACAGAATTTCTTGCCACATTGTATAAAAAGTACTTGCATAAGGACGTCAGGCCAGGAACTGTTGGGTAAACCCAGGCTGATGCCACTCTGGTTATTAGTCACTGTGGCGTTGCTTCTTTATCAGACTGCTTAAGTAGACAAACCTTGCTCTCCCTAAGTTGGATGACCTCAAGCAAATTATTTGACCTCCATATATCTAAATTTCTTCAGCTATATAATGGGATGATACCTCAATGAATATTAGAACACCCTTTCATAAGTGCCTATGCATATTACTAGGGTTTGAATGTTATGGAACTCATGTGTTACAAGTTTGGTGCCCATCTGACAGCAGTAGAGCCTAGTTAGAGGAAGTATGCCAGTGAAAACACTGCTTTGAAGGGAATGTTTTGTGTCTGCTGTTGCCCGCACCCTTGATGGCCAGGAGGTGAATGCTTCACTCTGCCATATGCCCCCTCCCACGCTGTTCTTCTTTACCACAGACTCAGAACCAAAGGATCCAAGTGGTCATGGATGGAAACCACTTAAATTATGAGAAAAAATAGAAACTTCGCTCCTTTTCACTGATTTCTCAAGTATTGTATCATGGAAATGGAAAAACGGATTAAAATGCTCATTATTCTTAGATGCTAAATTCCCCTGAGCAAGGTACAAAGGAAATATTACAGCAAGATACAATGGCAGCATACTGCAAATTCAAAGGCATAGATGCTAAAGTCTGATTTCACGAATCAGGAGTTTAATATGTTCAAGGTGGAATCTGAAAATGTTCTCAAACAAATGATAGGAAGGTGGTAGATGGGCATGCAGGGAGAATAGTCATGAACCTTGGTCCTATTTGCTGTTAATGTTTAAAAATCACTCAAACCATGAATAATGGCACATGTCTGTAATCCCAGTGCTAAGGAGGCTGAGGCAGGAGGATTGCAATGAGTTCAAAGCCAGGCTGAACTACATAGCAAGATCTTGTCTTAAAAAACAAAAACAAAACCACAATTAAAAAAACACACTTAAAACTTGGTAACTTATCATATAAAAAGTTATTCTTTACTTATAATTTTGATAAATGAAAGTTCAAGATAGGGTGATCCCATCCATTCAGCCTCAGATGATAGTTACAAGAATATTAGAAGCGAATCTTTTCTTTAAAAAAATTAATTATACTGGTGTATTTTAGGTATACATAATGATCAAATTCACTGTAAGGAATTTGTACCTGTACATGATATATCTTAATTTTTTTCCTCTTGTCTCTTGTCTTCCCTTAGACCCCTCTTAATCTCCTTGTTTACAAAATTTTGTATCCATTTTTTCTCTTCCCTTTCTCCTTTCCCCTTTCTTCCTCTCTACTTCCCCTTCCTATCTGAAAATTTTCTTCCTGTTTTACAATACCAGTTATACATTTTGGTACTTATTTGTTTTCTCACACCAGAGAATCAATGTGGCATTTACACAATCCTCCTGATTTATTCCACTTAAGTGGATGATCTAAAATTGTACCCATTTACCTAGAAATATGTCAAGCTTATCCTTTTTTCTGGAAGAATAATGCTATATTGTATTTAAAAATCTTCCTTATCCATTAATCAATTGATAGGCATTTGTGCTATTTCCAAGATTTAGTTATTACAAACTGTACCACTATAAACATGGGTGTGCATATACTGCTGTGGTATGATGCTTTTAATTCTTTCAGGAAGATAGGGCAACAGCTGGGCTGAATGGAATTTCCACTTTTAATTTTTTTGGGAATCTTCACACTGATTTTCTGTGTTTGCACCAGTCTACACTACCACCAGCAGTGGAGAAGAGTTCTTTTTTTCCCACAACCCCACTAGCATTTGTTATTGTTATTGATTTTTAAAAAAATTTAGTACAGGGTCTACGGGGTCTCACCACACAGATCAGACTTGTGGTGATACTCCTATTTTCAACTTCCCAAGTGCTGGGATTACAGGTACGTGCAACCATGCCCAGTCACAGGATCAGTGAGGGCCAGCAAAGCACATCAGGGATTGAACCCCAGTCACTGCATTTGCCTAAGCAGAAACTTTAATCCACTGAACTATCTGGCCTGCCCACCCCGATTTCTTGATAATAGCCATTCATTCTGAAGTGAGATCAAATCTTAGTATTGTTTGAATTTGCATTTCTTGAATGACCAATGATTTAGGACTTTTAAATATAATTTATTTGCTGTTTCTACTTCTTTATCTGAGAAGTGTCTGTTCATTTTGGATGCCCATTTTTAGATTGAGTCTTGAAATGGGGAGGTTCCGAATTTTTTCAAATTATATATTCCAGTTAATAGTAATTTGTCTGATGAACAGTTGGCAAATTTCTTTTTCCTCACACTTGGGTTGTCTTTTCACACTGTCGGTGGTTTTTCTTGTTGTGCAATGTTTTTTAATAAGATGAAATCTTCTTCTCAAAATAATTTTATTAAGAAACAAATAATAATGAGACAGTTTCAAAACTGATTAAGACAGTTTCAGTAATAAATACACTGCATATTGTTGTCTTAGTGGTTATTCATTATACAAGATGCAGACATGATATCCTGTCCACAAACACTATTAGAACATTTTTTTTATTCATTGAATTAAGAGAATGTAGCTGTATATCTATCCTATTTTGAATATACAGATACAAAACGGTCATTCATTTGTATCCCCTTTTCTGTTTAGTTTTGTCATTTAAATACTGTAGCTGTGTGAATTCAGCAAAATATTCAAATATAGTCCAGTAGTCCATAATAGTAGTGGGCTGAATGACAATGTCAGGAGTTGTTGACCTGAGCATTTTACAGCTCAGCCTATTACCTCATTTTCTGCTGGATGGTTAAGATCAAGATAAAGCAAGACCTATATAGCAAGAAATATAAGTTTTTCATCTGATAAGGTCAGTCAAGTCCCCTCAGGATTTGTCCTGAAACCCTGTACCGCACTTTGTAGATCCTTTGTCAGTGTCAGCCATGTGGATGAGTCACAGCTATTGCTTGGCTAATTTACTCTCCGTAAAAGCCTGAGAGAATGTATTCTGCCCATGTGATTCTCCTTAGGCACACTCTACATCATCGACCATATTTCTCTGTGGCCCCATAATATCTTTGATCAGAAAATTTGGGACACAACTGAGTTACATGATGTTACAGTATAGATTCTCTGTCCTGAGTCTTCACTGACCTTGAAAGGCTAGAGTCAAAATGTCATCCGTCCTTGCAGCCTTTCTTTTTCTCTAATTTTTGGTTTGTGAACTCTGGTTATTAACTCTCCAGAAGAGAAGCTTACTATTATCCTACAACATATGTAGCTGGGTTTAACCTATCTGTCTGAATATCAAACAATTAAGATGAAATTTCAATTATTAATTCTTTGTGACAGTTTTTTGCACAATTAGCATTCTGTTCATAAAGAATCTATACCATTATCTTTTAGAGTTCTGCCTCTTCTGTCTTCCAGCAGATTTATTTATTTATTTATTTTTTCACTTTGTAGGCTGGTCTCGAACTCACAACAATCGTCCTGCCTCAGCCTCCCGAGTGCTGGGATTACAGGCATGTGCCACCACGCCTGGCTCTTCCAGCAGATTTGATGTTTCTGTTTTACACTTTGATTTGGGCTCTCTTTTGATTTTTGTTTCAATGAACGGTGAAATATATGGGTCTAGTTTTAATCTTCAGCATAGGGAAAGCCAGTTTTTCCAGCACCATTTAGAGAGGCTATCTCTCTTCCAGAGAAGGTTTTTGCCTTCTTTTTCAAAGACAAGGTGACTAAGCATGTCTGGAGTTATTTCTTCATCTTCTAATCTGATCCATTATGCTAGGTATTTTTTTTCCTCCCAGTATTATGCTGCTTTTATCCCAGTAGCTGGTAGTATAGTTTCAACTCAGGGACTGCAATAACTCCTGTGTTGCCTCTGTTGCCTTGAATTGTTTTTGCTATCCTAAATCTCTTGTGATTCCAAATGCATTTTAGGAATGTTTTCTCTAATTCTGTGAAATGTGCTGTTGGAGTGCACTAAAAATGTGTAACAATTTTGGAAGTATATCTATTTCCACTATATTTGTTCTTCCTACTCAAGAACAAAAGATATCTTTTTATTTTCTCAATCTCCTTTTTCAGAGTATTGTAGTTTTCAATATAAAGATCTTTTACTTCTTCATTAGATTTATTTGTAGGTATTTCACTTGTTTTTGGAGATGCTATTGTGAAATGTATTGTTTCTCCTTTTCTTTCTCAGTGTTTTTTTTTTTTTTTACTTATGGACAGGAAAGCTATTGATTTTTGAGTGCTGACTTTCTATCCAGCTGTACAAATGATTTTGGTTATTAAATCTAGAAGTTTTTTGGTGGAATTTTTGGGGTCTTCTATATATAGTGTGCAGAGTAACATAATATTGTTTTAATGTATAGTTTGATATATCATTGTTTAAATTAAAATTGGTAAGCTAAAATGATATAATAAATATGTTTTATATTGTTTTAAGGTTTGCAAAATCTATGGGAAGGAGGAAGAAAATAAAAAATAACAGTTAGTGGTTAAAATAGCTGGGAACTACTGAGTTACAATAAAGAGTAAGGAGAGCAAGGTCTAGGCATGGCTCTCAGATCAGACGCCTTTATTTATAAATCACATTTTATGGGATAATGTGCACCATCTGTAGTGCTTTCCTACCACAGTGGCAGGGGTAAATATTCCCAAATAGGCTGCACAGCAGTCTTAAATATTTGCCATCTGGTCTTTTACCAAAACAATTAAGCTTATTCTAAAGCATTTTCTTTATACATTATGAGGACAAGTTAAAAAGCAGTCGATGGTGCCCTCACTGGCCCACTTAGCGGCTCTGCCTCATTCACCAAAAGTCTATACAATCTACTGATGGGTGACTAAAGTAAACTTTTCCACTGCAGAAATTCCTGCATTTTCTGTACCCATTCCATTACTTGTAGCTTGTCTAAGAGGCAATTGCTTTTGTTCCCAAACAAGTATATTAACCTTATTTTTCTTGCTATTGGAATTCTCTAATCTTATTAACTATTGCTTAAACAGACAGACTAAGAGTAAAATAGTTTGGTTGTTGTTTCTGTGAAAAATAAAGTTGTATCTATTTGAAAGATGAGATCCAGAAACAGTTGTTGACAGGTTAAACATAAGCAAGACAACTGGAAATAAATGGGGACCACTGTAAGATCAAGGATTCAAATCTCATGTTTCTCTGATCTGGTTTTCGCTGCACTGAAAATTAACTAGAAATTGATGGCATCCTTGGATTGGCTTCTGCAAGAAACTCCAGTCAGTGAACATCTTCAAGGCTTTGACCCTGGATTAGTTGTGATGGGCAAATTTGATTTTTTCATACATGTACTTTATCTTAAATCTTAAAGGCATATCTGTAATACAATTTATGATTCTTTTGGCTGAAGTTCTTTTTTTTTCAATTAATCTACCCATTACTTGTCATGATTTTTGCAACTGAAAGTTTGTTTACCCTTGGCATGCTCAAAAGTCACCGAAGAACTTATTAACAAAAAATATTCTTGGATATAAGGCAGCAAAGTGAGGTGAGAAAATCCACCTAATTGTGACCAACATCATCCAATAAGTTTTCAGCCCAGCTGGAGTAAGAGGGGAAGAAGAAGTTGGTCTGAATTTGCAAAGCTCCATTCTGCTCGAGCAAGTTCATCTGCTGTGGACAACAGACTCCAGCATCCTCAGCCTATCAAGGCGGACTCATGCCCATGGCCTTCCGGGGAGCTTCCAGACCTTCAATCTAGGACCAGTGCTGTAATCTTGATCTCTCTTGTTCTGCCACTTCCAGACTTGTGGACTAAGCAGGTAGTGGCCTCTGTGGTTCCCCAGAGATATCTGCATCAGATAGTCGTTGAGGTCTCTCCTACCTCTGATCCTATAAACCTATCTAATAAATGTCTTTGCACAATTAAAAAAAATATTCTTGGGCTTTTAGACTGAGAAATTGATTCAATAGGTCTAACATGGATTTCAGAAATTATGATTTTAGTGATATTAAAGGAAATTTGTTTAAAAGAGGGTAAATCATGACAAATACAAAATGAAGACTTAAGACTTTTACTGAACTCACTTATTTATGGGAGTCAGTAAAATAAGTTCTACAGAGACTTCAAAGAACCAGTGTAAGCAGCAAGGAACATTGAACTGGATTTTTTCATAGATTCAAAACTAATTCTCCCTCCCTCTTTTACTTTCAAGTAGGGTCTCACTATGTAGTTTGGGCTGGCTTTGTGCTCACTTTTGTGGCCCCCAGTCTGGTCCTTAACTCACAGTGAGCCTCCTGTCTCAACCTGCCAAGTGCTGGGGTAACAGCTGTGCACCACTATGCCCAGTTCCAGGGCCCACGCAATGCGCCCGGGATCAAACTCTGGTCCTTGAGCTTGCCAGGTAGGTGTTTATGCCTCTGAGCCATCTCCCTAGCTCTCGAAACTCACTTCTTGATGGAAAGGGGAGGGATAGGAATTGACTTTACCTCCGCTAGAAATTTATATGTCTTTAGACAAGAATAGCTTATGTTACCCTAACTGAACTATAATGTACAGAACTTCAGATAGCTCAGACACTGAAAGGCTCAGAGAACGTGGAAAATCAGAAAATTTAGCAGACTATGCTACAGTAATCCAAGTTTTCTATTGGAGACAACAAGTAGTCTGTTTGGTTCAACCAAAAGATCTTTCTCAGTTTTCTCCTCAATGAATTATGAAAGTGATCTGGATAAACCATGGTCAGTGGTTGACTTTCTGAGAAACTCTCTCATAACCTATAGTCAAGGCTAATCAATTACTTCCCCCTCTAGAGAGAACAAAAATATTGCCATGTCTTAGAGTATAATAATGGCCACTATCTGTAAGTAGCTGGTCTCTGTGGCAACTATTCAGCTGTACAATGGGAGGAAAACACCATACATGATGGATTTGTTTCAATGAAAGTTGATTTACAAATATGGGCATCTGACCTGAGATCCACAATGAGACTTTGCTCTTTTTGTACCATTTTTTAAAGTCAATAGTTTCCAACCTTTCAAACCAAGGATTACTTTTAATTTTCCTCACCTATCCAATCACATGTTTTGAAAACCTTGAAAAGCAAAACATACTTATGTAATTTCTTTGTTTTTCTATTTTATTTTTAATTAATCCATTACACATAAAGCTATACATTACACCAGTATGAGATAACCAATATCACTATACTCTCTGATTTAGTTCTGGATAGAAATACAGAAATTGAGTCATATATTTTTAAAAATCTATGTTCAGGCCTGAGAATGCAGTTCAGTAGCACAACACTTGCCTGCAAAGCACAAAGCTCCAAGTTTGATTCCTGGTACAAAAAAAGTGCACCTTTAACTACAGTACATGTATAATTTGTTGAGATTTTTGAGATACTAAATATAACCATGTACATCCCCACCCCTGATTCTCCATTATGACATTACAGATTCTTAGGACCCCAAGGATCTTAGAATGGAAATTACTGCCCCATTGAACAAATGAATGAGCAAATTAAAAAACCTAAAGGGGAGCAATAAAAGGGGATGAAAAGGAATACCAAGAACATGATAATGGTAAGTTGATTAATAAAATTGTATCTTATTAAACTAAAAATTGCCAGATTCTATAGGGCCAACATGAAGTCATGACAACCCACATGCAGTCATATCTTCTTCTAGTCCATAGGCTGTGTTATCAGTATCATCCTGAAATTCTTGGGACTTCAGGCCATATTGTGTGAATAATTCAGTTAGGAGGCATCCTGTATATTCCTTATAGAAAGAATGATGCTGGAAATGGAAAAACTCATTAGAGAATAAATGTTAATTTTTGAGGAGCAGGAGTGGGATTTCTTTTATTTTCCATAATTTTATTGAAGAACAAATAGCAATAAGACAGATTCAAATCAAATTAGTAGAAAAGATTCAATAATTAATACATTACATATGGTTTTTGTAGTTTTTTTTTTTGTACAAGGTACATACATGATATTCTATTTACAAACACTATTAGAGCAGATGCCTCAATTCATTGGATTAAGAGAATATAGCTGTATACCTATCTTTTTTTCAAAGCTGAATTATATATATTTTTCAAAGCTGAACTATATATTTATAGTACAGTTTCAGTAATAATACTTTTTACACTGTTATCTTCCTAGTGGTTATCCATAGTACAAGAAGCAGACAGGATATCCTGTTCAAAAACTATTAGTGCAAATCTTTCTTCTCATAGAATTATGTGAAAGTACTGCATGTTTATCCTAAGGAGTGGGATTTTATTCTCTGGCTTGAATAAAATAAAAGTAGTATTGTTTCGTGGAACAAAGGTTTTTTTCGTATGTCTCCTATTTTTTTTATTCTTAAAATTTTCCTTTTATGAGCAATTTAAATTCACATGGAAAACACAATTAAGCAATTTTAAAGGTATAATTATATGGAGATTTTAACACCACATATTTATACACTTTTAAAAAGAGATTCATCATTAAGTTTTTAAAATACATTTATTATAATTCTCTATGATCTTTTAAGTATACTCTTTTTCATATTTTTATTGAGAAACAAATAGCAATGAGACATTTTGCAATCAAATTAGTAGGACAGTTTCAATAATTAATATATTACATATGTTTTCTTAATGGTTAATTGTTGTACAAGATGCAGACATGATATTCTATTTACAAACATTATTAGAACAAATCCCTCTATATATTGAATAAAAATAACACCTAGCACATACCAACTCCTTATGATGAGTTCCTTTTTCCCCATAGCCCCTCCAACATTTGTTGTTGGTTGATTTCCTTATGATAGTCATTCTTTCTGGAGTGAGATGGTATCTCAGTGTTGTTTTAACTTGCATTTCATGGATGGCTAGAGATGTGGAGCATTTTTTCATATATTTATTTGCTTCTTTAATTTCATCCTCTGAGAACTGTGTATTCATCTTGGATGCCCATTTCTGTATTGTGTCTTTAAATTGAAGGGTTCTGAAGTATTTTAGTTCTTTCTAAATACTAGAGAGCAGACCTTTTTCTAAGTGCTTATTAGTTAAGATATTTTCAAGATCTGTGGGTTATGTTTTCACTTTGTTGGTAGTTTCTTTTGACGTGCAAAAACTTCTCAATAAGAGTTGGTCCCAGTTTTAATTTTTTCAAGTGTTTCCCATGCGAATACATGTTTGTTCATGAACTCTTCCTAGCCCTATGTCTTCAAGAATTCCTCTTAGTTTCTCTTCCAGGAGATTGAATGTTTCTGTTTTAATGTTTAGAACCTTAATTCATTTTGACTTTAGCTTAGTGCGTGGTGATAGAGCTGGGTCAAGTTTTAGCTTCCAGCATGGAGAGAGCCCGTTTTTCCAGCAGCATTTGTTAAAGAGGCTATCTTTCTTCCAGTGTTTAGCCTCTTTGTCAAAGATAAGGTGGCTGAGTGTGTTTGTATAGGCTTCAGCATTTTATAATCTATTCCACTGATCCTCAGGTCTATTTTGTTGCCAAAAGCATGCTGATTTTATCACAGGAGCTTTGTACTATAATTTCAAGTCAGGGATTGTAATGCCTCCTGCCTTGTCTTTGTTGGCCAGGATTTCCTTTGCTATTACAGGTCTTTTCTGTTTCCAAATAAATTTTAGGAATGATTTCTCTAGGTTTATGAGGTATGTTGGTGGTAGTTTGACATTGATTACATTAAGTCTGTACAGCAATTTTGGGAGTATGACCATCTTCACGATGTTGGTTCTTCCTATCCAGGAGCAGGGAATATATTTCCCTTTTTTGAAATCTTCTGCGATCTCTTTTTAAAAAGTACTGTAATTTTTTTTGAAAAGATCTTTGACTTCTGTAGTTAGATTAATTCCAAGGTATTTCATTTTCATCGGTGCTATTGTAAAAAGTACTGTTTCTATAATTTCCCTCTCAGTGTGTTTGTTACCTGTGTAGAGGAATGCTATTGACTTTTTGGTACTGACTTTGTATCCTGTTATGCTATAGAGTTTCTGTATTAATTCTAGTAGCTTCTTGGAGTTTTTTGGATCTTCCAAGTAAAGGATCGTGTCATCTGCAAATAATGATATTTTGACTTCTTTACCTATTCTTATTCCTTTTATTTCTCTCTCTTGTCTAATGGCTCTAGCTAATGATTCCAGAACTATATTGAATAAGAGGGGTGATAGAGGACATCCTTGTCTTATACTAGATCTAAGAGTAAAAGATTTTAGTTTTTTCCCCCATGTAGAATTATGATAGCCATTGGGTTTTCATAAATGGCTTTTATCACACTAAAATAGAGCCCTTCTATGCCCATTTTCTGTAGGACTTTGAACATGAATGAGTGTTGGATTTTGTTAAAAGCCTTTTCTGCATCAAGTGAGATGATCATGTGGTTTTTAGATTTCACTCTATTGATATAGAATATTACATTTAGAGATTTGGGAATATTAAACCATCCTTATATCCCTGGAATGAATCCTACCTGGTCATAGTGCATAATCTTCTTGATGATTTTCTGTGTTCTATTTGATAGGATTTTATTTAGGATTTTTGCATCTATGCTCATGAGGGAGATTGGCCTGAAGTTCTCTTTCTTAGTTTCCTCTTTCCCTGCTTTTGGTATCAGTATAATACTTGCCTCTGGGAATGATTTGGGAGGATTGCTTGCTTTTCAATTTCCTTGAAGAGTTTGAAGCATATATCTTCTGTAAATTTCTTGTAGAATTCAGCTGTGAATCCATCAGGACCTGAACTTTTCTTTGTTGGTAAGTTTTTATTACACCTCATATTTCATTGGCTGTTAGTGGGCTATTGAGAATGGTTATATCTTGTTGATTCATTTTTGGTAATTTGTACCTTTCTAGGAATCTGTTCATTTCATTTGTGTCTTCTATTCTGTGAGAGTAAAGATTCTCAAAGTAGCTATTTATAATCTTCTTCTGAATTTCCACTGGATCTGCGATTATTACACACTTTTCATGCCTTATTGCTTGTATTTGAATTTTTTCTTTCCTCTTTTTGATGAGGTTAGCTAGGGGCTTATCCATTTTATTTAATCTTTCAAAGAACCAGCTTCTTGATTCATTAATTCTTTGAACTCTTTTCTTCACCTCAGTTGTATTCATTTCTGCTCTAAGTTTTATGATTTCTTCCCTTCTTTGGGCTCTGGGTTTGGTTTGTTCTTCCTTTTCTAATTATTGGAGGTATAGCATGAGGGTGTTTATTTTTTCCAGTTCTGCTTTCCTAATGTGTGAGTTCATAGCTATAAATTTCCCTTTGAGAACTGCTTTCATTGCATCCCATATATTCCAATAAATTGTGCTTCAATTTTCATTGAATTGTGGATGTTGTTGAGTTTCTTGTTTGATTTCATCTATGACCCATTGATTGCTGAGTAGGGTGATGCTTAATTTCCATGTATTTAGGGGGTTTTTATAGTTTCTTTCATTTTTTATTTCCAGTTTCATTGCACTGTGGTCAGATAATATGCACTGGATAATTTCTGTTTTCTTGCACATATTTAATGTGGTCTATTTTAGAGAATGACCCATATGCATCTGAGAAAATTGAGTTCAGCTTTGTTTGGGTGAAACACTCTGTATATGACCATTATGTCAATTTGTTTCAAGCTGTTGTTCAGTTCTATTACTTCTTCGCTAATTTTTTGTCTGGTTGACCTATCTTTTTGTGACAAGGAAGTGTTAAGATCTTCTGTTAAGATTGTGGTATTGGATATTAGATTTTTCATATCTATTAGATTTTTCATATCTTATTTTATATAGTTGGGTGCTCCCATGTTTGGTGCATACATATTTATGAGTGTTATCTCTTCCTCTTGGATTTTTCCCATAACTAGTATATAGTGGCCTTCTTTATTTTGCTTGATCATTCTGGTTTGAAGTTGAGACTGTCTGAAAACAGAATTGTTACACCTATTTTTTTTTTTTTTAATGTGTTGGGGTGTGTAGTATTGTTTTCCATCCTTTGACTTTAAGCCTATGGATGTCTTTTTGAGTTAAATGTGTTACTTGTATTGTTGGATTTTGTTTTGTAATCCACTGTGCCAGTCTACTTCTCTTAATCGGTAAATTGAGTCCATTTACGTTGATGGTTATAATTGAGATGTGTTGACTTACGATTCACAGGTTATTTACCTGCTCTTGTTTACTCCTTTTTGTCCTGTGTTTAATTGTTTGCCATATTTAGTGGGTTGCTTTTGTTTCCATTGGTAGAGTTTTGATCATTTTGGTCCCTCTCTAGAACATCTTTCAGTAGTCTGCGTAGGGATGGCTTTGTCATCATAAAATTCTTTTATTGTTCTTTTTCATGGAAGTATTTCACTTCTCCATCAAACTTGATAGAGAGTTTTGCAGGGTATAGTAGTCTGGGCTGGAATTTGCTTTCATAGAGGACTTGAAGTACTCTGCTCCATGCTCTCCTTGCCTTCATGGTTTGTGAAAAAAAGTTGGCCGTAATTATGATCGGTTTTTCTGTGAATGTAAATTGCTTCTTTTCTCTAGGGGCTTTCAGTATGTTATTCTTGTGCTGGATTTCTGGGATCTTGACTATTATATGTCTTGGTGTGTTTTTATTTGGGTTGAAGTTATTTGGTGTTCTGTGTGCTTTGGTTACCTGATGTCAGATTGTTTCCTCATATTTAGGAAGATTTCTGCTATTACTTCTGTCTATATTCTTTTTTTCTCATTTGTATTGACTCCTTCTTTCTCATTGATGCCTATTGTTCTCATGTTGTTCATCTCAGCATCATCTTGTATGTGATGAATTATTTTTTCCTGTAACCTACTTGTTTTGAAGAGATCTTTTCTTATGTTTCACTAACTACACTAGTGTCTTCAAGATCTGACATGGATCCCACCCATGCCTGCCTAGCCCCAGAGACCAGTCTGAGACAGCGCAGCAGACTCCAGTGACCTCCTGGATCCTGCCTCAAGCTCTCCCAGTGAGTGGGAATTTGCATGATTCACCAGGCTTCCCAGATCAGTGAGAGTGTGGTGAGTCAGAGGGAGATCCATTGGCTTCTTCCCACGTACCCTACCCGGATCCCTGCCCCCAACCCCTCCAAGCCAGTGACTGGCCTGAATCCTCAGGACCCACTCACCAGCACCTCCCTGGATCCCCAGCCTTAAAGCCCGCTGAGCGAGTGGGGATTTCCATGATTCCCTGGGCATCAAAGTTCAGTGAGTGTAGAACTCAAGTCTACCGTGCCAGAGAGACATTTCCCAGGGATTCCCTGTTTCCCCACTCCCTGTGGTCTGGTGAGAGCTCCAGGCCCACCACTCCAGAGAAACATTTCCAGGCGATTGCCGGTCCCACCCCACAGCTGCAGACCCAGTGCAGGTTGGGCTGGAGTGAGAACTCCAAGCCTGCCACACCGGAGGGACATTTCTCAGCCATCCCCGGTCCCACGCCAGGGCCAGAAACCCAGTACAGCCTGGCCTGTGAGTGAGGGCTCCAGGCCCGCTGCACCGGAGGGATGTTTCCCAGCCTTCTCGGGTTCTGGCCTGTAGACCCGGACCCAGCTCAGGCTGGCCAATCCAGTACAGCCTACTTGGTGAAGAAGATCATCCACTATCCTTTTGTGAGCCCAGAAGATCCACCAAAGCCCAGGCCCGCCCACCTGGGGAATGACCTGCTTGACACAGGAGGGCTGATACTGGCAATTTTCCAGATCCTTGCCCCAAAGCCAGCTAAGACTGGGAATTTTCATTGCTTGTTCTGCATCTTAATTCGGTTTGTGCTCGCCTGAAGAGGGAACCAACAGAGGGGGAACCAAAGGAGCTGCAGCAAAAAAAGGAACTGAACACAGCAGCTAGATCCAGGATAGACATACTTGGATAATCTCAAACTTAATAGATTGGCACCCGAATTGCATAACAAGCTAAGGCTATAGCTGCACCAAAGCTCTACACCAAAGGTTAAGGGTCAGTGTGTACAAAATGACAAAGAGAAGGGGAAAAATGCAATCCCAGACCTCAAGTCCACCAGTAAGGTCAGAGAACACTAGCTCAGCTGCAATGAATGAATTAACAGATACAGCAGCAGAGGAACAACAGCAGAAAGCTATAGAGGAAATAAAATGAGAAGTAATTCCCCAAATTAAAAAAGAAAGACCTGAATACATAGTATCTGAAATAAAGAATGAATTCCAGAAACATTCGGTGGAAAAACTATGCTCACCCAGAACAAGTGCAGAGAGCACTATTCCAGCTGAAGTATATGAATTAACAGCATCTGAAGCAAAGAAACAACAGCAGAAAGATCATGAGGAACTCAAAGCAGAAATAAGTTTTTGAAATAAAAAAAAATTCTTTGAAAAAAAAAAGAATTCTTTGAAGTCATAGCATCTGAAATACAGAAACAAGTCCAGAAATATACAGAGGAAACCCAACTTGGAGGAAACACTGCAGAAAAAGAATTAATAACTACCCCTAAAAAAATTGAGATCAGAAATATGATGGATTCCTTGAATGTGCAATATAAAAAAGAAATAGAAAACATGAAACACAGTCAATGAGATATAGAAGAACTAAAAACAGCAATCACGAGTCTACAAAACTGTCTGAGTGAAAGTGAAGACAGAGTTTCAGATCTTGAAGATGCCGGAGCAGTTAGTGAAAAGGTGAGAAAGGATTTCTTAAAAACAACGAGAAGGCAGGAAAAAAATAATCTATCACCTGCAAGATGATGCCAGGATGAACAATGTGAGAATAATTGGTATCAATGAGAATGAAGGAGTCAATACAAATGGCATAAAAAGAATTTGGGGAGAAATAATTGCAGAAAACTTCCCAAATATGAGGGAACAATCCAACATTCAGGTCACCGAAGCATACAGAATACCAAATAACTTCAACTGAAGTAGAAACACACCAAGACATATCATTGTTAAGATCCCAGAAATCCAACACAAAAATAATATACTGAAAGCTGCTAGGGAGAAGAAGGAGCTCACATTCGAAGAAAAACCCATCAGAATTACAGCTGACTTCTCTACACAAACAATGAAGGCAAGGAGAGCATGGAGCAGAGTTCTTCAAGTCCTACACGAAAACAAATTCCAGCCCAGACTAGTATACCCTGCAAAATTCTCTTTCAAGTTGGATGGAGAGGTGAAATACTTCCACCACAAAGAACAACTGAAGAATTTCATGATGACAATGTAACTTTTGTATCTGATAAGGTCAGTCAAATCCCCTCAGGAATTACTCTGAAACCCTGTACTGCAGTTTGTAGATCATTTGTGAGTGTCAGTCATGTGGATGAGTCACGGCCGTAACAAAGTGACTTTGAAACTTGATATTTCTATCATTTTGGCTTTCTACATTTAAGATGTAATGAGCATAAAACAGTACTCCAACTATATATCCTACTATTCTTTTCAGATTATGTACAATTTTTATTGTAGTGCTCTTAATGCATCTTTAGAAGTATGACAGAAGTAGACAGTACAGTATGGTATGTGTAGTATATGTATGAATATTCTATTTAGTTACTCAAGTTTCCTTTTACAATGTAAATTTCTTTTTCAGACAAGATTCTGTAAGGTTTCTCTAGATTCTAGTAAACATGAATTCTAGGCTAATGTTTGCCAAATGAGTCTGACTATAAGAATCACTTGTGACAAGTGCCAAAAGTAGGTATGCCACAGGCCCATCTCAAATTTCTGGGTAAGGAGTTTGAAAACATATTTTTAAGCACACTCCACAGTGATTCTTATAAACATTAAAGTTTGGAAAATGACAGTAGGATCTTTCTTACTGAATAACCTTGAGAAACTGAGCAAATGACTAGAAAAAATATGAGCAGTGTATCACAGTTTTTTGTTTGCTAAAAAGAAAAAGAAAACAAATGACAAAAACAAAAATCAAAAAAAAAAAAAAAAACCCACTACACAAACAGCATTAGTTCATACCTGCTCAAGTATCATGCACTCAGAATGTTTACAGAATGCCCAAGCCCATTGTCCCCTGAGGAAATGGAAAACAAAGTTAGTAGAGGCAAATGTTTAATTTCAAAACTGAGGGTGGGCATTGCAGAGTAAGTCATAAACTTAGGGTCGTGGCTCTAAACTATTGTCTTAGATTCTACAAACTATTGATGTCATTTTTCTTATAACTTTGTGCTGTCACTCTGTCGATAGAGGCTGAGTATGGAGGAAAATCTGGAAATGTGGAATGTATCAGTCTGTCTACATCCCTTCACAGCCAGTCCACAATACAGTGCTCTTCCTCCTTCTCCACTGATTGCCAGACAATTCCCTTCTCTCTGACTGTACTACAAATACTTCCCCAGAGTGTGTCTACATTAAATCTCAAGGGGCCTTTTTGGAAGAACTGGGGATTGAATTCAGGCCCTTGCACTTGCCAGGGAAGTGCTTATTCCACTGAGCCATCTCCCTAGGCCTCCCACCATTACTCTTTATGGACGTTCTTTTTAGTGTTGATCTCTCTACTTTTACTCTAATCCATGTCTTTCTTTGTCTTCTCATTTTCTCTCATTTGTTTCCTGCCTTCCTCTTTCTATGCTTTACCATGGTCATATTGTATAGTTTAGTTCTTTATATACTGCCTACATTGATTCCTTCAGAGTACCAATCTGTTCTCTTGCTTTCGGATGACCCTTATGATACCATATGATAACAATGTTGATGACAATCATAGCTGATGCGTACTGAGCACTTCCTGTGTGGATTACGAGCATTCTTTGTTACACGATTCAGACTTCACAAATATACAGATAGACTTATTAACTCCATTATAAGAAATGAAGAAATAGAGATTTGTTTCTTCTGTTAACTCTGTAAAGCTTATAAGAACTGTATCCACCCTGTTTCCTTTATTAGTGATGGGATTTTTGAACTACAGTATGTGGATTGCTGACACACTCCAAACTATGAACTGTTTTCTTTTAAGAATGAGCCTCCATTGGCAAGGTTGGCCTCAAATCAGTTTTCCTGCCTCTCTGAATTACAAGTGTGAACCACCCCAAACAGGCTTGAATTATTTGCTATGGTTTTGATATTGGATCAACTTTGAGATGGTCCAATCCTAATTGAGAGTACCGCTACAGATTATTAATTTAATAAGGAGTTGTAACATTCTTTTGTTGCTGTTTTTATTTTTTAAAATTTATTTATTTATTTGGTACAGGGTCTCGCTACACAACTCAGACTCATAGTGATCCTCCTGTCTCAACTTCCCCAGTGCTGGGATTACAGGTGTATGCCACCATGTCTGGTTTCAGTGGCAGGCACAGCACACCCAGGGTTTCTGGGCAGGCATAGTATATGGTACTGGGGATCAAACCTGGGTCCTTGAACTTGCCAGGCAGGTGCTTACACCACCAAGCTATTTCCCCAAACTCTGTTGTTTTTATTTTTTAAGACAGGGACTCCACATGTAATTTAGGCTGGCCTTGAGCCTGTGGTGATCCTCATGCCTCAGCCTCCCAAGTACTCAGCTTATAGGCATGTGCCACTATATCCTTCCAGTCATAAGATTCTTATAGACAAGTTGCTATCTATACTTTCTACTTTATATAAAGTAGGACCACAGCTTTAGAGAGAGGGTCCTGCTGTCACATAACCAATCCATCATAGCCAGTGCTGCAGAATATTTACAGCAGAGTATTGCTTTGTTCATTTGTTTTCTCACTGTTTAGTCATGCAGCTGAATGATTAAATTCATTCAAATTCTTACATGCTATCATATACTCTGAATCCTACTTCTCACAACCCAACTGGGTCTGCTCTAACTGAAGGTTCTACTTTGTCCTCCTCACAAAGCTCTAATTGTTCCATCTGCATGCCGTGCCAACCTGCTTGACCATCAAATCTACCTACCTATCCACTTCCCAACATCTCCACCTTCCAAAATCCTCTTCATTATTCATGGGCCTTCTCAGATATGACCAGGACTATTAAATTTTATCTGTACCCTAGAAGAGGGAACTATTGTTTACTCCTTGAATATGCAATATATTGTCAAAATTCTCTATTATAGCATTTGCACCTTCCTTAAAACATATTGATATCTAAGAGTAGTGGTGCTTATCATACACTTAACCTTCTTGAAATCCAAAAGATAACTGTGATATAAAGCAACTTTCAGAGAGTGCTTCAAAACAGACTCAGGCAATCTTAAGGAACCAGAGGCAATGCACATGTTAGTCTGCCTCGGAGAGTGAACTCTTCACCTGGCCCAGAAAATGGCACAAAAATACTAATCTTTGAACTATGCCAAGGTGTGTGAATCCATTGATATTTTTTATTGGCAGTTTCAACTGACCATCTGTCACAAATGACAACAAACTTCATATCTGGAGTTTATTCTATATACAACAAACTTGGATATAAATGTTGGCTGTTTATATGGCTTAATGTTAAGATAGTTTGCACCAATCATCTCTTTTATGTAAGTTATAGAATTTCCTTTCTCCTCAGCCTCTGCTACCCTTTCTAAGTCGTGTGCAACATAAGTGACTTTGGAGTACTCCTTCATTTCTGCTTCAATCCTCATTTTTCCAGTTTTCAAATCTCTTACCATAAGTAAAGTTCTCTTGTTCCTACAGTTTAGGAGCTTGAATAGATTGACATTCACTAGGGAGTTCCTATATTCATTCATTAAGGTATTTTCCGATTTTATTGCTGAGGATTCTTAAGATATATGAAGGTTAAATAACTTTCCTGATCATCTTTTGCATATTACTTGCTTAAATGAGAGCCTTTAATATTAGGCACTAAGTCTGAAGCATCTTTTGTATGCCCTAAGCAGAAGTTTTACACAGAAGGTAGAGAGTAAGGAAAGGACTTCCAGTGCCCTCTATGATATGGTATTTCCCAACTGATCCAGTTTTTCTAACATCTTACTTTTTCTTACTCAAGTCACACTCCTACATTTCCTGTCGTCTTTCTTTTCTTTTTTGTCTCAAGACTTAATCTTAGCCTTTAGAACCTTAATCTTTTAAAAGACCTAGGCACTGTAGACTTTGAAGCAGGCACTGGATAGGGAGTGAAGCTTGAATTTTTGTCGTTAAGAAACAGATAATTAAGTGATATCAGCAGAAAACTAGGATACTTTGGGGCCATACAGGAAGTTATTTGTAATAGATTTTGCAGGTAATAAAGCTTATCCTTGTCTGAAAAGTTGATAAAAGGCCAAGTAAAGAGAAGGAATAGGAAAAAAAATTGGCATTCTAGGATGAAGGAACAAACAAAGAACATGGAAACTTTCCAGTAATCTATTGTAACCAGGATTCAAATGGCAGAATTTAAATGGGAACAGAGGTCAGATAAATAACTTGTTAATGGATACTAGGATTTTTTCTTTTCACCTGTTCATGCCTCTTAAGAAATGGGTTGCACTTTGTTTGACAACATAAAATTTGGCAAGTGGCTTTTGTTTTAGAATATCAGAGATTATTATGGAGGATCATCTTGAAACAGAAGAATTTAAATTTTTTTCATTTGTACATGTTCGAAGTACAAATGATTAAATTCATCATTGGAAGTTGGTACATGTAAGTAATTGTCTTAGTTCCTTTTTTGTTTCTTTCTTCTTCCTGTCTTCCTCTCTCTTTTCCTTTGCAAAAATCTATACTTGTTTTCTATTATTTATCTTCTATTTTATTTTTCATTTAAACTTTTAGTTTCTCATGTTAGAGAAATCATTTGACGTTTAAGTTTGTACATATGATTTATTTTACTTAACACAGTGGTCTTATAGTGCATTTTTTGGCCTACAAATGACTTGATCTTATCCTTCTTAATTGCAAAGTACTACTTAATTATGTAAAAATACATTTTTTAAATCCACTCTTCTGTTGATAGGATGAATAGGTTGCTTTAAAATTTAGCTCTTATGAATTGTGCTCCTATAAATATGGGATTGAATTTGAAAGTGGAGAGTTATACAACCATGAAAGAGATTGGAAGAAGCAGGGGAAATATGAAAGGACTGATGCTAGGATAGATTGTCTCAAGACCCAACCTGTAAAGGAAGACTACTTAGATTACATTAGCCTTCCATGCTAACCTCTACAAAATCATGACCCAAATTTCTGAAGCACTTGTGACATCTGTGACCAAATTTAACACTTAACTACACTTTATATTATTTTTTAATTGATTCTTGTTTTTGTTGTCCTAGAAAAACAACATAATAAATATTTATAGAATTGAAATGGCTTGTGAAGTTGCCCAAGGTCAGGGGCCCTGACAGAGTGGTCTGATTCACCAGTCTTCCTCCACCAACCTTGCCTCATATGGGTCCCAGCTCAGCTGTAGATGAGTGAGCAGATGGCTGACGGAGTCATCCTCTGACTCATCAAGTCTAGAGTAGTTCTGACGCAAGACAACTAGCTGCCTCTAGAGCAGTAGGAGACCCAAGCCACAGCTTTTAAACCATCCCCATCAGAGGGTGTCTTAGAAGAGTCCTGAGTTCCAAAAAGGTGCACTAGAGGGGTGTAAAAAATCTTGACATAGACTGCCTGAGGCTGTCATAGTTCCTACCCCACTGTAAATAGGATGTAGGTTTTCTTGTTACTGTTTTTGACAGCATTTTGGTGAAAAAAATCTAGGTATATGCAGAGAACTGCTCAGTCCCACTGTTATGTATGCCTGTGCAGTCAAGACTATTACTTGTGCTTCTGTCCTATCCATTTCTGTTCTCCTCTGTGCATTTTGTCCTCATCTACTTCACAGTCTTCTACATCAGTCTCATCAGAGCTATGGCTGGATGTTCTTATGTGAATTCCACCAGCCTTGTGCTCCAATGAAGGCTGAAGCTAAAGGTGAGACCTAGTGTGGGTAGCTCTGGTGGGGGAAGCTCTTCGATTCCTACAAATAACTCCCATACCATCAAATCCTTTAGAAACAGAAGGAGTTTTGTCCTTGTATCCTGGCTCTCAGATCTGGTCTATGCACAAGATGTACAGACTGTGACTTTGCTTGTGGCACTTATGCAGAGCCAGTGGAAAGGCTGGAGAGCCTGATGCTAACTGCCACTTCCTGAAAAAGGAGAGGACAAGAATTGGGAAAGGGAGATAAATAGCCAAGTAATTCCACATTTGGGTCCCTGGGTCCTCTCTTTAGCCTCTGCACTCACTGTATCACATAGATTATCATAGCTTTTTTTAAATTAGGCAAAACTATTTTCACATTGGTCTCTCTTCCTTTGAAAAAGTTTTAGTTAATTTTTTCCAAACATAATGTGCTAAAATTAGAACTGGGCTGAGTCAAACACTGGTTAGGGATATGAGCTTTGATATGGTATGGGGTCAGTTGTAGTGATTTGTAGCAAATTGATTGAAATAAATGAGCTTCCATTTATTAAGAGCACAGAAATTTTTAATTTTTTAAAGAGAGTACATATTAGAATTAAAAAGAAAAATTGTAAGTGATGCAGATTTTTACTTAACAAAGTAGTATGAGTTTCACAGTGTTGTAAAACATAGTGTTGTCCTCTAACCAGTTATTCATATTGCCAGATATATGCATGTAAAATTGGAAGAAGGAGAAAAAAATAAATATATAAGGAATTAAGAAGAGAAAAAGGATAAACAATTGAAAAATAGATGCAACAAAGTAAAAAATCAACTGCTTTATGCACAGTACAGTTGTCCAAATCACCCTGCTTATGTATATAGATATTTTTTTTCCCCTACTCCCTCTCCTGTCTGTCTCCTCAACTCAGTAACTCTTTCCTTTTGAGTAAGTTCATTTCCCTTTACCAGTATCTATTGTATCCTTCAGATTCTATTTTTCTCTTTCAGGCTTTCAGACTAAGGAGACAATACAATGTTTGAATATGTGGGTCTGATTTATTTCACTTAAGAGTATGTTCTCTAGTAAGCACAGGAACTTTTGAGTTTCCATGTAGTAGTTGATGTTATGCAGGAATTATGATGAGGATTAAATGAAATGATACATAAAGATAATATAAAGACCAAATGCAGGGCCGGGGAGATGGCTCAGTGGAATAAGCACTTCCCTGGGAAGCCCAAGGACTTGAGTTCAATCCCCGGTTCCGCCAAAAAAAAAAAAAGAAAGAAACATTAGGATTTTGGCCGGGCGTGGTGGCACATGCCTGTAATCCCAGCACTCAGGAGGCTGAGGCAGGAGGATTGTTGTGAGTTCAAGCCCAGCCTGAGCTACAAAGTGAGCTTAGGGCCAGCCTGAACTGCATAGTGAGACCCTGCCTCAAAAAGACAAAAAAAAAAAAAAAAAAAAAAAAAAAAAAAAAAAAAAAAAAAAAAAAAAAAAAAAAAAAAAAAAAAAAAAAAAAAAAAAAAAAAAAAAAAAAAAAAAAAAGACCAAATGCAAGCAAAAGATTGTATTGGTGATTATTAGCTTTTAAGGGAAGAAATCAGTCTACCTGTATTGCTGTCTCTTCTTAGAATTAATGGATGGTGTGTAAGACTGTATGTAAGGTTATAATCACCAACAGTCAAGGAAAATAATTTCATTGTTTTTATTTATTTTATTAGTACATGTTTACATTTCTTGTGGGGGAACTGGTGCATGAACATAGTACATCTAAATTCCATTTTTAGGTTTTTTTTTTTTTTCTTTAAATACATAGGATAGAACTCAGGACCTTGCACTTGCCAGACAGCTGCTTGTGCCACTAAGCTACATTCCCAATCCTTCAAATCTTTCTTTTAAAATTTCCCTTCCCTTCCTTTTTTCCCTACACCCATCTCTTTGTTTCCTCTTTTAAGAAAAAATTTATTATTTATGTTTATTAATATACTGCAAAAGAGTGGTAGGCAATTTCCAAAAGAGGGCCATCTTGGCAGGGAAAAGGCAGGGACTTTTATGTTTGATTTTAGTGTGAGAAGGGTCTGGGGAAATCATTGTGGCAGTTTCATCCTGTCATCATGGCCCTACTGTACATCCGTCTTAAATCTAGAGAGAGTCAGGTGTTGTTTGGAGACCGACATTACAGCCTTCTTTATGCAGGGTTAAGTACTCTTGGCACAACAGACTTAGAAAAACTCATAGGGGATACACAAGGACACACTAAAGAATGGAGATGGGCAGTTGGCCCGCTCAAGTACAGGGGCCTGGAACTGCTATAAAGTTTTGGGGAGTCTTGTGAATTTTAAGGAGATTGCAACTTGGCTTGTAATCTGTGGACTTAGTGAAAAAATATGGCTGAGGAACTTTTTAAGATTGATGGTCATAAACCATTGGGGCCAATGGGTCACATCGAATAGCCAATTTTAGATGATCTCTTTCTCTGAAATGATGCCATATGTGACCTTTGATGGTTTAATGCAGCTGAGCTTCTTCCAGGCAGATGTCACTAGGTAGGAGCATTCTTATAATTTGAGCAATGAGTGATTGAGTTAAATGGAGAAGACCAGTTTCCTTATATGAAGACAATAAGGCTTGAAAAACCTTCCATAGCTGTGTCCTGGTAGCTTGAAGCTACTGGACAGGGGGCTCATTAAAATACTAACAAATGGTTTTCAAAACAAACAAACAAACAAATAAATAAATTTATCATACAAGAATTCAGTTTACATCAGTCTGTTATAACAGCATTCCAGCATGGTACAAATCCTACTATATTTGATTTCTGATTACTTGAATGGGGCCTTTTTCTTGGTTCCCCATCTGAAGTTTCTTTGACACATTGCATACTCTATTTGGGTAGCAATCCCAGTTGCTTAGATTTTCTGAAACCTCTCCCCTTCCTAGATGTCACAGTTGGGTTGACAAAACCATATAGACTCCATATCACTCCTTAGGATTAACCTTCATTTGGGTTAACTTTCATCTCAGACTCCTGGTAAATGTGTTTTTATCTGGCCTGGTGAACTGGGCATCAAAAATAATCTCCCACATCTCTAGCTTCCATAGAAGCTTACCTCTCCTTGATAGTTTTTTATTCCCTAATTTTTATAGGAACTTCAACAGATAAAATCCAGGTGTCCTTGATGGGCCAATTGATAAGGAAGCAATTTGTCTCATATTGCTAGAAATTATGTAGCCTTCAGGGAGGATAGGTTGTCACTTTGTTCAGCTTTTGGGCCTCCATTATGGTTGGGTTGATTCTGCCTGTTCTCCTATCCCCAAGCCTCACATACTAGATAGTCAGAAGCTCATTACTTGCTTAAAATTTTTCCCTAACGAGTATTCTCTGATGATATTAGCCTCCTGAATAGGACTATATTATTACTATTATTATTATTATTATTATTATTATTATTATTAGGTACCAGAATAGAACTCAGGACCTTGCATTTGCCATGTAGGCACCTGTGCTGCTGAGTTCCATCATTAGCCCTTAATAGAACTATTATTAATGTCTCCATATTCATGCTGAATCATGGTCTTTCCTCTCCTTTGTATTAGTGGTCAGACTTGAGGGGGTATCGTCCACAGTGTTCATTTCCAGTCCCCCCTCCATGTTATCTGAGTCCTCAGCTCTCTTTGCCTTTTACCTCCTTACCTGTAAGAAATGAAAAGCTGAGACTTCTATCTCATGCTCTCTGTTATCTAAATTCAGAGACTAAAGCAGAGGATGCTTCTTGCAGAACCTATTGATGTAGGAGATCGTCCTTCAAGGAAGTTCCCTCTGGCAGACAACTGAGCAGCCTCAGTATCTTACTACCTACAACAGCCAGGCTACAGGGATGACAGCAGTATAGACACCTACTCCATTCACCTCCTTGTGACCCAGAGAACCTCACATTTGTAATTGCAGGGAAAAGTTACTGGAATTCCAATTATTAATTCTAGTGCAACTTCAAGTGAGAATAAAGAGATAAACACATTTCTATAGTGGCGGGGAGCTGGTACGGTTTGTGTCTATTTGTCCTCCCAAAGCCTCATGCAGTCAGTGGTGCAGGGTTCTAGAGTTTGTGATTAATTCATGATCCATGCAGAGATTTATGAGTGTGAGTGCTACACCCACCCTGCGGTGGATAGCCTGACTACAATATAAGGAGGGAAGAGAGGCTTGCTAGCTGCCACAGCTGCTGTTCCTCCCTTTTCTCTTTGCTGTCTTCCTCCACCATGAACTGCTGCCCTCTTCCATGTACCACTCTGTCTTGGAGCCAGCCAAATATGGACTGAAATCTTTACAAAATATGAACTAAATAAATCTTTCCTTCTTTAATTTTAGGTGTTGGGTAATTGGTCCCAGCAATGAGAGAAAAGTAACTTAGACAGGAGCCAAGGGGATCCTAAGTCCAGTCAGAACAATGGCTAACCACAACAAAGGCCTCCACCCAGGGCTGAACATAGATTTTATTAATTTGTGAAGAGGGGAGTAACTCAAGGATGGATACTATGAGAATGAAAGGAAGTACATGAATGCCATGAACTGGGAGGCAAGATAGATAGGAGGCAAGATAGTACCACTATAATATGCAGAGAGAGGTATGCAAAAGAGTAATCTTCTGAGAAAGCATCTTGTGTTCTGGTAGGTGCTTCAGGTTTAGTTTCTAGTCTTCATGCCCTGAGACATTGTGGGAATCTCTCTTGGTTCTCAGTCTTAGCCAACAGCATGGTCTCATCACTCAGCCTGGCTCACACATACTAATTGAAAGGTATAGGCGGGGCATCACTAACCTGTTGCATTGCTTTAAAGGCTACAAATCAGCCATCAGCTAGGCCCATTTGCATTGCTTAAAGCCAACTGAGGGGATAAAGAAATACTTAGCCAGCTCTGTACATGTCAATACATAGAGTCAGGGCCAGCTTTAATCAAATGGAGACAAGCGCTCTTCAAGAAGAGCCATCCTGGTGGTCCCCCACATGCACTTCTGCAATTTTGCCTCATCTAGAGGCCTTTAGAAACTGAAGATGCTTTCTATTAGGCATATGGGGGATAATGACCACGCTGGGATCTTCCATAGACACTTCCCTGACTCATCTTTGGATCTGCCAGGTCACTGCTCAGATTCCAAGTATTGCATAATTTTCTAAAAGACATAAAAGAAATATCTACCTCCAAATCTAGTGGGAGCTGACAGTGCAAAAACAAACAAACAAACAAAAAACAAACAAGGCAAGCCCAGCAAGGAGAGTGAACAAGTTTGTTAGGGCTTACTTACATAGCAGCAGGTGGCTTTCAGGCTGCAGTACTATTTAAGTCTCTACACTCTCATGCTAGTTTACTGGTTATAGAGCACTAATCAGAATAGCAAAAGGAACAGAAGCACAAGAATGCGTACTCTATTCTAATTCTATCTTTATCAAGAAACTACTGTTCTCAGAAGCACTATCTAGCCTTGGCGATGGATGACCCACCTGTGCTGCAGTCTGGCACACAGTCTAGGAACTTAGTGGGGAGTGAGGGGCTGTGGACAACCAGCAGGAACTCACCACAAGATGGAGTTACACTGGCTAGGATTTGGAGGACAATTTGCAGCACACCTGTCATTCCCAAGAAAGGAATTATAATGGCTACATAAGCCATATTTAAAATGGATGCCTTTCTAGAATTAGATAAGCTTTTACTTCCAGAGGTTAGGATTAGGCAAGAATTTTATACTTTTGGAACAATATGTGCCTTTGAGGGTGAAACCTTGTACTTGTAGGATACAAGTTTGTGGATATTAGTAACAGTGTTTAAATCAGATTTCTGTTCAGTGCTAATGCAGAATAAAAGGCTATCCATATATTCCAGAAGTGGAACACTTCTGGATAGCAATGTGAATGTGACCAGCTTCTTAATTAGCATTCATCCTAATAAGTGGAAACTATTTCCAAATTCTGAAGTAGAACTGTCCAAGTTAACTGCTAGGCTAATTGAGAATCTGGGTCCTGCCAGGTGAAAGCAAAGAGAAACTGTGAGGGAGGTTATACAGAAATACAGACAATGGTTTCCTTGAGGTAAACCAGGAGGCTTTTGTTCCTATATGACTCAGAAGAATATGTATAAGGACTGAGCATTATTGGATATAGGAAGATTACTGCCTCATTGCCTCTAAATCTTATATGAGACAGTAAGTCCCATATGATTTCTTTACTGTCCAAATCAGAGTGTTGCATGAAGAATTATAAAGTTGGAATAATCCAGTGTTTAAGAACTTGTTTTTGGAAGCTGTAACCTTCATTTAGCTTCAGGCTTCAAGGGACAGTGGGGCCTCTTAGGGTATTTAGTGAGATCCTTACATTTGATGATAATGAGCATGGAATACCATTATCTTTACTTGATTGGTAGTGTAGGAATCTCAGGAGGTCCAGGAGCACTGAAAAAACACAAATGGGCTTTAACTTTAGTCATTAAAGCTCCCCAATAAGAGCACTTGATAATTAAGTAATACACTAAAGGCATCTGTGAACAAATTGTCCTCAAATCTGCATACCCAAAGAGGAGTAACTCTTGCCTTTTGAGGTGACCCATGAATGCCAATGAAGGTAAATGCAGATCTATAGGGGTGATGCCAGAGAATGACAGGGATAACATGTAGCTTCTGTGTAGACAAAGAGTTCCAGAATGACAACAGGGGTAGTCACTGTGAACACCCATCAATGGAAATTGGTGAGACTGATATTGGAGACATTTCCCTGTGTCTGCTCAGCTAGCTTAAAAGCAGCACAAAATATAATCTACAAAGGGTCCAACACCAACAGCCTAACATTCGGTGAGGCAGTGTCTATGATGCTCACCAGATCAACAAGGATGTTTACTGCACTCTCTGAATTAGTTCCTGATTGTCAGACCTAATTAGAGGGTGACAGAGGTATCATCTCCGATTGACAGGTTTGAAGTTTTGGGAGGACCAGATCTAGGTGATCAGGAAGGCCAAGTACAAGGTCATTAAGGTTGTGTTCTCCTTGGTGTGTTCTTGGTGTATCAGGAAGTCACTGAGAGGTCCCTTGGGGCAGATAACCAAATGATTGAACATTTTGTTGCCACAGTGAAGCCTGGAATACCTCCATCAGTGGTTGATAGAGGCAAAGCTCTAGACTTAAAGGATACAGAAACCTGATTCACCGGCCATGCTTTAAACATCAAGATTATCAAAGCTGTCTTTCATCTAGAAGACCATGAGTCACTTGGTCCAACTGACAAGCCAGTCAAATGCCATTTTAAATTCACATCAAGCTTTTCTGTGGTGACATCATACAGAACTATGAAAATATGGGGAGTGGTTGAACCTGAGGTCAGCAAACTCCTCAAAACTAGAGAAAAGCCAGTCCCAGAGACACACGATGCCAAATGTGGACTGTGTAGACAAGCTAACCTCTACTTCAGTTGCATATCAACAGGTGTCTGGCCTTGGTGTTCATCCTTGTTAACTATAACACAGATAGCTTTGAGAATGTTTTGCTTTCAGAGTTCTCATCAGATACTGAGATCTTGCACCCTGGATCCCATTGTGTGCTTTTTCCTTTTCCTTTTCTTTTTTTTATTCACTTTGTATAAAAGAAGATGTTTTATGCAAAGAGAAATCAGGTCCCACCTGGTCCTAACTTTCCTTTTAGTATGTGTCTGTAGTTTTTTCTTAATCTCCCATTGCTTCCTTTCAGGACTCTACTCCTTCTCAGGTCATGGCAGGGAGACTCCTCTGAGGAAGGTCCAGTGCTGCAGTTCTTTTGCCCAAAGTGAGCAGGGAAATTGGTGCCTTTTTAGCTCTGAGCACTGACTCATCAACAAGCACAGAGAAGCAAGGTTTCCACACATGAAAGTGCTCCAACTCCAGACTTTGAGCCAGCTTGGTTAGCTAACCAGGGCAAAGTGTTAAATGCATTGATAACTCTTGCTGTGACTGTAAGACCACCAGAGGTTCATGATGCCTGACCATAAGGTTGAGGAGGCAGAGTCATGTCCATTTGTAAAGAGAATAGTTATAAACAGTGATCACAATGCTACTATTGAAGAGACTTACAAAGTAGCAAAGGATGAAAATGTCTCTGCATCCTGGGTGGTGCACTGTTGAATCAGCTAAAATTATAATAAAGCTCCTTCCTTTTCTTCTGCCTTATGTAATAGAGATAGTCCTATTGGAGGGCAGGGCCTTCCTTCCTGAAAAAGGGAGAAATTCTGGTTTCAGTGACAGCCCAGTTTGCAGTTAGTAAGGACTCAGGTTGATATCTGTATATTTACTTTATAATCCCTGACCATGTGCCTGAGTTTACTGCAGTGATGACAGATAAGTGAGATTCTTACTTCTAAGAGGACCTTTTACCTTAGTCCAAGTAGCAAATACTATACAATGGTGCAGCCATATACTGAAATTGACATCTGTCTCTGGCCCATTTTTGACCATTGACAGTCTCATATCAGTTGTTAAAGACTTTAAAAACCACTTCCTTTAGTATGGAGAGAAATGCCTGATGGTCTCAGTCTACTTCTATCTCGTAACTTCTATCTCATAACTGGGGCCAACTGACTAATAAAGAAAGCATATGAACTTACTTGCCTTTAGTAGATTCCAACCTTAGATTGGTGTGTTGCTTCATGGCTTCACCTGGCAGGATAGGAAGAGGGCAAGATTTCCATTTGGCTCTGAGTAATTTCCTTAAGGTTATCACAATTTACCGGTTTCACAGTGGCCTTTTTCATTCCATAAATGAGGATAACGATTGTATAATTTTTTCTAGTTCAATTGCTGTTACTCTTGCATTTCTCCCCAACTTGGTTCCTTGTCAGGAACTGGTTTCCCCAGACTATTCTCATCAGGACTTTGAGCATGCTGTTGATCTGCCCAAGCCTTTGCCGATGTCCAGATTGTTGTATTTCCTTCCAGACTATAGCAAGTGGAAATTATGTTGTAAGGATTTTTCCAGGTAAAATCAAAATCTACCACTAGACTCCAGGATTTCTTAGTAAATTATGAGAGATTCTGATTAAAATAACATGCACTCTGATGGTTCCTGACTCCCCATTTCCTTAAGTGGTAAAATTTTCTCTGAAGTACAATAAAAGTAGCAATATACACAGAAGGCTCTACAAAATGTGTGTTTATATCTGTTCTCTATGTTCCCTGTAGCAGAGGTCTTCAATTCCTAGGCTAAGACCTGTACTGTTAGGAACCAGGCTTCACTGTAGGAAATGAGTGACAGATGAGTCATCTTTATTTATAGCTTTTTTTTTTTTTCAGAACCGGGGACTGAACTCAGGCCTTTGTGCTTGCCAGGCAAGTGCTTATTCTACTGAGCTATTTCCCCAGCCCCCATAGCTTTTTATCATTAATCCTACTACTATTTCAGCTTTAGTTCCCATTGGACAGTGGTGGTGGTAGATTTTCAAAGCAGCACAAACCCTGCTGTGGTTTGTGAGAGGTCTAATTTTTGTGTGTGTGCACCTTATAACCACCCAATTCTCAAACAACCCTTTTCCAAATCAGTGGAAAAATTGTCTTTCATGAAACTTGTTCCTGGTGCCAAAAATATTAGAGAAAATAGCCCTACAGGAAGTGTCTTCTTGTCTGTGTTATAGAAACAAAGGATGAGACAAGGGAGTTGGGTGCAGTAGAAGTGGGAGACATATGTCTAGAGCTTTCTTTTTCTGCCAAACAGACCGGAAATGGTAAATTTGGTGGTAGAAAGAGGTGGGACATGGGTCCCACTGACGCCAAGGTAAGGATCATCTAGGATGTCATCACTCGCCTTATTTCCTTTTGAAAGGAGGAGTATGGAAGAGAGACAGGGTCAGTCACATCCTGTGAACGTGACAAATGCTATGCAGCACAGGATCTTGTGAGAGTGCCATAATGCACATAAGGAACCCGGGAGTCCTTCCCATGATATTAACAGAAAAGATCTAATTGGAAGATGGTAAGGTAATCAGGATGTGATTTAGTAGTCATTTTTCTTAGCCTGGAATTTTTAGACCAAGCATTCTTAGAAAGAAAAATTAATTGTTTCTTTTTGATTGTTTCGGACTCAAATTTATCTTAAATTTTCAGAATGCAACCCAGGAAAGAGTCTGGAAGGATAGACATTTTGGCACCTTTGGTAGGCTAAGCAAACAGGGGATCCCAAAAGCATCTCAAATAGGATAAATTTTCTTTAATATCCTTAAGGGGCTGGAGTCAATTTCACCTAAAGTTGACATGAGTAAGAGTTTCCAGCTCCAGGCCAAAGTTATACAGCTTATCAGACCAGAGCTATGAGAAAGGAGGCCAGTGAGAGAGAGAGAGAGAGAAAGAGAGAGAGAGAGAGAGAGAGAGAGAGAGAGAGAGAGAGAGAGAGAATACTGGACTGGAGGAGCGGAGACTTATTATCCTGGAGTGATGACTCTCGAGACACTAGGGCTTAATGATTATAGTATTGTGGGCCTGTAAGTGCTGGGTGAAAGTAAGTGATAGAAGATTAGGGAGAGGATCTTGCAGTGAACATAGATAAGCTGGTGTATGCCATGATTTGAGGGCAAGAGCTCTTGGAAGTAGGAAAGAGGTCTCTTATGCTTATGGACTACAGTGTGCCAAGATTTTTTGCTCCTCAAGTTCTACCAGCACATGCCTTCATATGAGGTCTGCCAGTTACAAATGGGAAGAATTTCTGCATATAGTTGAAAGGGCTCCCTGGGTTATAACGAGATGGGCCATGGCAGTTGAGATCATGGCCCAAAGACCTTCAGGTCACACTGAAAGTCACCCCAGTCAGGATCCTTTTCTGACCCCATACGTAAACACCAGAGTGAATACACACTAAGTGAGGGAGGGGAAAATTCTCTGTAAAGACTATCAAAATGGCCGGGCGTGGTGGCGCATGCCTGTAATCCCAGCACTGGGGAGGCTGAGGCAGGAGGATTGTTGTGAGTTCGAGACCAGCCTGAGCTACAAAGTGAGCTTAAGGCCAGCTTGAATTGCATAGTGAGACCCTGTCTCAAAAAGACAAAAAAAAAAAAAAAAAAAAAAAAAAAAAAAAAAAAAAAAAAAAAAAAAAAAAAA